>JAZKJV010003920.1:0-159241 GCA_037367405.1 Ottelia alismoides
TTAACCCAACAGTGGCAGAAACCAATAGCCCTTAATGCTTCGAGGATGAAGGAATGGTCGACTGAGTCAAAAGCTTTGGACAAGTCAATTTTGAGGCAGGCCTTATTCTTGCTTCGTTTCCTGTTGAAATCCCAAACAAACTCCTGCGCAAGCCGAATACTATCACCAATAGAGCGTCCCTTAATAAAAGCAGTTTGGTTGAGAGATATGATGTGTGGCAGGACAACCCCCAGACGTGAGGCTAGGAGCTTGGCAAAAATTTTGTAGATGACATTGCAGCACGCAATAGGCCTGAAATCAGCAAGGCCAACAGGGGATGATATCTTAGGGACCAAGGTCAAAAAGGTGTGGTTAACTTGCCTGACCATGTTCCCCCCCCCCCCCCCCCGAGTAGAGGAAATCCATAGCAGAACAGATGTCTCCTTTCACAAGATGCCAATGCCTTTTCAGAAATCCAGAGTTGAATCCATTAGGGCCTGGAGCCTTTGTTGAAGGGATAGATCTGAGCGCCTCCCAAATTTCGTCCTCGAGGAATGGTCGTGTTAGCCACTCCCTAGCTTGCCCGGATAGGCAGCGTCTAGGTGGGGGAAGGTTATTCACTTGTTCTTCTAGCTGCCCACGACCGAGCAAGGATGTGAAGTGTTCCACCATTGCTGTAGAGACCTCCTGCGGTCTATCTAATGTCCGACCACAGTCATCAACAAGAGACGGGATATTATTCATGTTTGCATGAATCTTGGTGAATAGATGAAAAAACTTTGTGTTTCTATCCCCTAGTTTCAGCCAGTCGATGCGGCTTTTCTGTCTCCAGGAAGATTCAAGATCATCCTCAATCCCATTCAAATAGTCTTTGACATCTTTTTCCAATTGTGCCATAATATCGTCCATTGGGTCTCTCCAATGCCCCATTAAGTTTATCCAGGAAGTTCTTTGCATGTTTGGAGTCGTTGAGGACATTTGTATTTTCTGCCGTCCATGCCTTTAACCCAGCTTTGACGTATTTTAGCTTACGAGCCAGCCGAAATAGAGGGTTCCCAGGGACATGGAGCTTCCACCCGTGCTCGACAGCTTGTTCATAACCAGGCCGCGCAGCCCAGTAGTCGAAAAATCTGAATGGCCTGGCCTTCTTCGGGAAGCACGCGAGGTCGACGGTGAGAAGATGGTGGTCACTAGAGGCCAGAGGCGAAAAGAGGACTTTGGAAAGGGGGAAAAGGTCGAGCCACGCACTATTTCCCAGAGCACGGTCCAACCGCGACACAATCCTTGAGGGGCCGACCGTCGAATTTGTCCAGGACCAGGCGTTTCCGATGGAGCTCAATTCAATGAGCGCGCATTGATTTATGCACTCATTGAATTCCTCCATAGGGATCTGGGGAGGTATCCGACCACCTAATTTTTCATGAGAGAATCTGATGACGTTGAAGTCACCAATTACCAGCCACGGTGTCGTGCACGTTTGCAAACTCTGTCGTAGGTGCTCCCACAATTCCCCTCGTTCAGCTCTGCAATTTGAGCCATAAATGACAGATACCGTCACCCTTAACCCACCATGGTTGGTGCAATCCATGGTTACAGCTTGAGGGTCCATTGTAATTGGCGTGCACCTCCAGGAGGATTCCCTCCAGAGGAAATAGATCCTGCCCATAGCAGTTTCACTGTGAACAGATGACCACCCACTGGGGATTTGGGCAGCAAATTTGGCCCTGGAATGTGGCCTAATTTTGGTTTCAACAAGCCTGATAATTTCAGCGTCTCTCTTCATGAGATCCCCGAGAAGCATCCTCAACTTGCGAGGCTTGTTGAGGCCACAGGAATTACAGACAGAGATTGACATTTAAAAACCCTTAGGGGAAGGGGGGCGCATAGGCCCGTTGTTCTTGATTGGGGGTCGTTGTGTCTTGTTCTTCTTTCGGCTGACCGTGGCCCAAGCATGATTGATGACAAATATGTTCTCTGGGACTGAGCTCACAGTCGCGATGACGTGAGGCTCCTTGCCAAGGTTCGGGGGGCCCTCATCCGGAATCAAGTGACCCTTCAAAACCCCATCTCCCCCTGACTCAATAGAGGGATTGTTTAGGTCGAACTGCGGAGTGGCATTTCTTTCGGGGGCCGACAGCCCCTGTCTGCGAGGCGTTGCAATTTTCCTATGCATGAGAGCTCTGGGTCCGAGCGGGGGGGGCAGATGGTGGTTTACCATGGCCAGCAGCAGCACGCCGAGTTGATTTTGCGGGGGAAACATCGTTCTGACTCGGGCTGGTTTTATCCTCTTCCGGGAGAGCCTTGTGTGAAAGGTCTTCAGTATCGTCAGGCGGGGGGCCTTCGGCGGCCTCCAGGAGCAGCTCGGGGTGTCCACTGGGAGAAGGATCGGCTTGATGAGTAGGGCTCGAAGTGGCAGTCTCCAGGCCATACGGAGAATGCCCATGGTTACCTTCCATCATGTTGTCGTTCACTGCAAGGGGGCAACTTGCCGTGGAGTGACCAAAGGAGATGCAGGTCTAGCATCGAGGGGGTCGCCATTCAAGCTCTACTTCAATTTGTTGTCGCATCCCGGAGTAGAAGACGAGGGGAACCGTCCTTGGGATGACTTTCGCGGCATGGATGGATATGCAGCACCTAGCATACCCCTCCCGCAAGCCGGCTGCCGTGGCGGCGTCCATGAAAAGAGGAGTTCCCAACAAGCTGGCCAGCTTGTTTAGGATGATTTCAGAGAAGTGCCTGAGGCTTAGACCATGGAACCGGACCCATAGCGGTATTTCAGATAGGAGGTCACGCTCAAGGCAATTACCGGCGTCCCACCGTCGAACGACCATGAATCGACCCTGGAACAGCCAAGGGCCTCCGGTAAGGATACGTTGGCAGTCCTCCTCACACGAGAGCTTCAGGTAGTAGAACCCATTTGGCCGGGGATGAAGTTTTGCATCCCCTGTTGGCTTCCAAACCTTGTCGACGAAGGTCGAAAGGAGTTTTCTGTAAGGTCGTTTACCCAAGACATAAAAGATAAGAGTGTGCTCCCACTTCCGAGCAATAGAAGTCGCCTCAACTTCATTTACAAAGGCCACCTCTTCCCCATCGACCAACGACGGCGGCTCAAAAGCCATTCGACGGGGTTGGGGAGCGGGTGACAAGGGGGCAGAGCCACAGACCTCCCGCCAGGAAGGCTTAGGGGGCGGCTGCCCGTCAGAAAAGACCGGGGGAGGGGGTGGAGGAGGGGTGAGGTCGGGGGGGCCGCCCGGCGGCGGGCCTCCATTGCGGTTAGGGTTTTGGGAGGGGGGTGAGGTGGGGGACATCCGCACAGGCCTCCAACAAATAAATAAAGCCTCTACTAGCCCACCGGGAAGGGATCAACACCCCAAATCCTAAGCCCACCTTTTTGTAATTTTAAATAAATCATGGTATTTTTTATAATTTTAAATAAGAGCATCATCAAAAATCACCTAGAAAAAATCTAAATTGTGCGCAAATATATTTTTCCTCGATTTATATATCCTGATAATTTTCTCGCATGTTCAGCAGTAGATGCTGTTAAATTGACACTGTGTTTTTTGTTCAGAAAAAAAATCTAACTGTAAAACATAATAAATCCAACTACCATTAACCACGAAAACCTTGCTCCATCTATTTCTTAATTGACATGTCAAAACGAAATTATTAACGTCGATAATGGGAAAAAAGCAGAAAACTTAGAGCTAATTAAGACCTTCACAACAAGAGGCAAACCAAAAATGGTATCCCTGATTAGATCTAAAACTCAAATCCTAATGGCATCGTTCATAGCTGATCTGAGCACCGAATAACATAATGGTGGTGGCGGCATCGGCTTCCGGCAGCGAAAGCGTGAGGTCGGTCGATGGCAGAGGTGCAGGCATTGCGGCAACATCGGCGGTAGGCTGGTCACGACTGGCTCCTGACAGCGAGAGCGTGAGGTCGGTCGATGGCAGAGGTGCAGGCATTGCGGCGACATTGGCGGTAGGCTGGTCACGACAGGCACCTGACAGTGAGAGCATGAGGTCAGTTGATGGCAGCGGTGCAGGCATTGCGACGGCATAGGCGGTAGGCTGGTTGCGATCTGTACAGTCTGCAATGGCTCTATGACCTACGGAAGCAATGAGGTCTACCGTGACGCTTGAACTGGATTCTCCGCGCTCGTAGATCCGCAGTGGCTGTGGACATTGCTGGTTCCTCCCCATCACCTCTGCGACCATTGCTGCAATCGTCGACGATACCGCTGCCCGCGCCTCATCTGAGAAATGCATCGTGATGCTCCTAGACGCCAATGTCTCCGGCAATGTACGCGGTCGACTAGTATTTATATGTTGGAATAACCAAAAACGGTAATGAACTTGAACACGTACATAGCAGGAGATCAGATTTTCTAGATTTCCGTATATCCCATTAACTAAAAGATTGAGTCTATAGATTCCGTAATCACGGCTAATCATGATAGGATTGTTCCAATTCCGATCATAAAAGTTCCAAATAAAGTATTTTTTATTCCCTCCACATTTAGCATTCTTTTAGGGCCCGGTCGGTTCCGGAATAAGAAGGAATAAAGATGGGGAATAAAGAGAATAATGGTCTATTCTTTATTCGGCTGGAGGATAGGAATAATGAGAATAAGGTGCAATAAAGGTAGGTAAGGTGGGATAAAGATAGGAATAAGAGTGAAATAAGATGGAATAATGGAGAATAGTCGTACCACTGAGAACCGTGTCGGGAGGAGAATTGTCCTCTTATTCCAGGGCTTATTCTCCTACAAAACATGGCCTTAGGATTTTATCACTCGTGCCCTTTTTAACTTCTGCAATATCAATCAGGTCCTTCCTTCTTTGGAATATCATTCTTACAAAATTCGGTATACTACCCTTTTGTAATATCAGCTATATCTAAAACTGTGAATTTTATAAGAAAGGGCACAATTGATACTGCAAAAAAAGGAGGAGCATATCTGTTATTGCAGAAGTTAAGAATGATACTTTTATTATTTTTATCAGTTGTGCTCCTATGAGATATTGCAATGTCAATTATGCCCCTCTATTTTTTGGAATATCAGTTATGCTCTTACCTTCTTGAGAAATTCACAATTATGTCCTTTTGCAATATCATTTATGCCCTTACTTTACCTTAACAAAAGGACATAAATGTGAGTTTTGCAATAAAAGAAAGGCACGACTGATGTTCCTAAAAATGAAGGGCATAACTGATATTGGAATATCTTAGAAGGAATAAAAACAATTATTTTTATATAAAATAAAACAACATCCTCAAGAAATATATGCAACTGCCTATTAGATTTATGTTATATTTGTACTTTTAATAAAAAGGATTTGATAACAAAGTTAAAAATTCATATGGATATCGAATTGGATAAATAATCCAAAATCACTTTACATTCTCTGATCAAGCTTATGAGAGTGATGATGATAGAGCAAGGTGTGGAGCTTTCATCAGCAACCTTTGTAAATGAGGAATAAAAAAGCAGTAGAATAATAAATTTGTCAAGAGTAAGCATTGCTGAGAGTCCAATCTCTAAAGAGTTTCAAGTAATCTATGGATGCAATGAACAACCAAAGACGCATCCAACATATTTGAGATGCCTCAATGCTATGTTATTTTCGCATGGGAGATCGAAACGCTACCAAAGGCATTTTTGCGTCGAGCTCTCCATATCGACCACCAGAGATATGCCCTCATGCAAAGGATCTGCCATGAGTGACATGGTTTCAAAGAATTAGTGCTCAAATCGAAGACACTGTTGAAACAAGTGAATATAGGATTATGCATATGGATGACACATAAACAATTATATTACTTCTCATAGGTATCCGTATTCATCAAATAGAGGATACAGGTGCAATTTTACGAATACAAATATGAATATGAAAATTCAACATTTGATCGATTCGAATGACAAAATATCCTTAATTTTGAAAAATATGAATGCAAATATTCATGTTCGAAATTTTAACGACACGAATACACATATTTATTTTTTAGTATAAAAATACACAGACAAATATGAATATCAATATTCAAATTCTGGATGATACCAATATTAAGAGGGTAAAATGGGATTGCCCCCTTGGGACTAGCTAACTTGGCTCTCCCCGTGGCATTTCGTCTGTTTTTTTATTTTTTTTGAAAATTTCTTCCATTGGTTTTCATCAATATATCCCTATATTATGTCATTAAAATTTCGTGAGAAACAGAGACTACTACGGCCTCCATCCAGACGGGGTCGTTTTTAGGAATTCTGTCATCATTAAAAAACGACCGCCTGGATGGAGGTCGTAGGAGTCATTGTTTCGCATGAAATTTGAATATCATAATATAAAGATATAATGATGAATATTCATGAAAGAAATTTTCAAAAATAAAAATAAAAAAATGGACGAAATGCTGCGGGGAGAGCCAAGTTAGCTCCCCAGGGGGCAGCCTCATTGAACTCATTAACATGATATACATAGAAATAAGTATGGTAAGCTTTCTCTTATTTAGTTATTCCTTTAATTATTCTATTATTTATTTATTTATTTATGAACCGAAGATAATTATAACTTTTAAGTAAATTTGAACACTTCTAACATTTGTAAATTAATTCGTATACGTTTGTCTAGATATTTGTATCCTAATTGCCTTATTCGTTTTGCATTCGTATACTTTAAGGATATGATTTTGTGTTTTGCATATTCGTGTGATATTTATATTTGCGTTCGCATTCGGATTTTAAAAAGATATAGATATTATAACTCTTATATTTGTATCTATATCCGACTATTTTCATACTTAATTATGTGTCTTTATGGCAGAGATGATACCTATTGTCTGGAGTATTTTTCATCTTGTATATAATGTAGCTATTGAGTGTTTAGCTTCCGGTGGGTCAAAAGGAAGAGAAAGTAAGAGACCCAAGTGTAAGAGATTTTGGACCAAAGGTTGGGATCGAAGGGGTACTTATTTCCACCGTTAGTTTGGTCTTAACAAACTTTGTAGAGTCCAATGTAGGCAAGGAACGTAAGGTCCATTTGATTATCGGATTACCTTGGGGTATACCGATTTACCTCATGCATTTCTGAGTTAGAATTCTATCACAAATCAATGTGACATTACATCACATTCTTTATTCCAACTCTTCTAACCATCCAAACATGCTTAGGTTGATTGGTCTAAAGTTTTTGATCTCGTCTTGATTTTCCCTTTCGAAGATCAGAGCTATAAAGGTGTTGTTCAGGTGGCGAAGGATGGCACGCCTGATGAATCCACATTTCATCATCTTTATTCTATCATTTTGGCACCAAAAACCCTAGCAAATACCTGTAAATATCATTAAAACCATCATCTTAGCATCCATGCATGTGCATTCAGATTGTGTATAAATCACTGTAATTAAAGCCAAAATTATAGAATAAATAAAGAAAAGAAAAAGAATAAAATATTGTAAATATTTTATGACCCAAAACCCCCGAGACCTAGGCATCTCGATGAATAGGTCGACAAGGAATAAAGTAGGGGGAGATAAGGTCAGAATCACAGAGAAAACACCTATAAAAACCGTTATGCGCTTGTTTGAATTGACTCAAAAGAAGCGATAACACCAAAAAAAAATTAAAAAAGGGACTGCTAAGAAAACTTGACCAAAATAAAAAAGGTAATTGGATTCATTGCTTGGGGTGAGTAATACCCTCACTTGTATTCAGGTTGCATGGGAAGGTCTCCTTCCAAGTGAGGTGAGCGCTTCGTAAGGATTAGAGCCAAAAACCCAGCTTGTGGCTGCCTTGTGTATCGCCTGGATTACCGAAGTATTGGCGCTTCTATCGTACGTAGACGAGTAGGGCTTGGTCAACATTGGTGACTCTCTATTGTGAGAGCATCGACCTTGTCCGAAGTATCGAGCATAGGCCACGCCTTCACGGGGGTGTCTGTCTCATCGTCTTGCGTCCGAGTAGGTTCTTGCACGCTCACGGGTGATTCCGTTGCGAGCGAGTTCCGAAGTATTGGTTTCGCCTATTGGCTTCCTCTCTTATTCTTTGGCTGAGTAGGGATCCAGGAAGGGTTACAAGGACCTCAACTGCACAAGCTACAGGTTACACAGGAGGAGGACAAGTACGGGATACTTTTCCGGCAGTACTCTCTCTCCTATAGGCGTAGCGTTCTAAGGACTCGTTCAAAGATAAATATCTGAATCAAGTTAAAAATTGAAAAGATAAAAGCCGAACCTTCAAGGCTTCATGTGTTGAGTTGGTGAACTTACCCTTGCTTTGTGTTTGATTGCTAGATTTATCTAGGTCAAGATCAAAAACACCGCACAATCGTGCGCAATTTTGTTGCATTTTACTCTTACTCTTCTTCTTCTTCTCTTGCCTTTCCTCTACTCTTCTCAATAATCAAGATGATGGGACGGAGATCTCTTAGGCCGACTCTGTCGGCACCGCTATCCCGCACTCCTCCTTATTCATCTAGGACTACCTCGGAGAGTCCGCTCTCCGAGCCTGAGTATACATCCGCCCTGTTCCCCCTCGACCATTCTTCCCATTCTCCCTCTCTCAGTCCAATTATTTCAGATTTCAGTGCATCACAGAGTTCAGATCATTCTACAGCACCTGAGATGGCCTCTTTTGCTTTTACAGAAGATCTAGTCATGTCGGACAGAGGCGAGCATGAAGATGATCATGAGCACCCTCCATTCGTATTCGATCAGGCAGCCATCAACAATTCGTTGTTAGCATCCCTGGAAACCATGCAGAGACAGATCCGAGACCAGGGAACATTTATGGGTGATCTCATGCGAGAGATAGCGCAGATGAGAGAAGACCGTGCTGGCGGAGAAGGAGGAGGAGGAGGACCCGATGCAGGAGGAGACGATCCAGGCGGCGAGAGACCGCCACAGACCATCATGAGGGAATTGCATAACCCAGCTTCATCCCTCACTCACCGATGGATTCGGCTCCCACCTATCCATGGAGACTTCGAGCTTCGGCACAACACAATTCAGATGTTACCCAAGTTCCATGGGTTGCCGACCGAAGAGCCGCACCTCCACCTCCAAGAATTCGAGATGATTTGCAGCACCATCCATGATCGGTTGATAACCGAGGACACAATCAAGATGATCGCCTTTCCATTCTCTTTGGTTGACAGAGCCGCCTATTGGCTCAAACATCTTGGGCGTTTCGTCGACACATGGGCAGATCTCCGGGCCGCATTCCTGAAGAAGTACTATCCTCTCGGCCGGACCAACGCAGCTCGAGCCATGATCAGCAACTTCGTCATGATCCCAAACGAACAATTCCATGAAGCCTGGGATCGATTCAGAGAGCTCATCGACCGGTGTCCCCACCATGATATCTCCAAGCCCAATCTCGTTCAGAGTTTCTTTTGCGGGCTGACACCGGAGCTGCAGGGGCTAGTGAACGCCTCTTGCGGTGGGTCTTATTTCTCCAAGGGAGAGGACGACGTCTGGGCCATCTACGAAGGCATGGCAGAAAACTCCACAGTGATGACCCAGGCCCGAGTCTATACACAGCAGAAGCCCCCGCAAGGAGCGGGATCATTTCAGAGGATCGCTCGCATCGATGCCGGTCCCAACACAGTGTCGGTAGCCGCAGCCCAAGCCGAATCAGCCGCAGCCGACATGGGCATCATCAGTGAAAAGCTGGACCGCATGGAGATCCTCGAGAAGAAACAAAATCAGGGCATGGCCCAGATGGACCAGATTGCCAAAACCATGAGTGACCTCAAAACTCAGATTCTCTGCATTCAGGAGGCACAGACCCACTCCCAACAGCCTCCCAGGTCACAGGTTGCATCCCGCAGCAGCAACTCCAACCAGGCCTCTACCTCATACCGTCAGGTAAACCATATCCAGGCGGAGCCGGTTCCGGTTCCCTTGCTGCAGTACCATCCAGAGCAACCGCCATCTTCGGACACGCAGATGGTGGTCTATCAGCCGGAGCAACCACTGGCAGTTCTTCCTCCACCCTCCTTCGAGCAGGAACCGTTGATGGAAGTCAACGGGATTTGGTATGACCGATACCCCCAGCCAGCTATTCGTAGGGATCACCCCGGATTCCGTTGGGGCAACGGTGGATCCTCCTCCCAACAGCAGAACCCTGCCCAAGGATACCAGAACAGCCAGCCACAGCAGCAACACCAGCAGCCCCAGTATGCCCAACCGCAGCAATATCACAGTGGTCCTCGTCCCAACTATCAGGGACAGCAGTGGAGGCAGCGTCAGCCGCCTCAGCATTTTCAGAACCAACCTCCTCCCCAGTACCAGCAGCAGCAGCCTCGTTTCCAGCAGGGAAACTCATCCGGTTCTCAGCCCCATTCCTTTGAGAACCCCGCTCTTGATGATCTTGCCCGCTTGCTTTCCGAACAGCAAGCCTCCTTCAGGCAAGAAATGGATGAATTCCGGCAGGAGATGCGGGAGATCATGAAAGGCAAAGCCGCCATACCAGCTCAGATCGAACCAAACCCTAATAATTTCAAAAGGAAGCCTGAGCAGGTAGAGTTTTCAGAGGATACCCCTCCTAGTGACTATGAGAATGATGTGAATAATATCTATTATGATGCTGATTTTGTTACTACTAGGAGCGGTAGGATACCCGCCGGCGGCGTCTCTTCTGAGCGACAACCGGATGCAGAACCAGGAGCGCCAGAAGAGCAGAGAAGCGGTGCTGATGCCGCTAATGATGATGTAGAAGAAGGTGGTGCTGATGCCACCAATGATGGAGTCCAGGACGACGGTGCTGATGCCGTCGTGATACCAGATGAAGACGGTGGTGCTGATGCCACCATTTTTGATGCAGAACATGAAGGCGGTGCTGATGCCGCAGAGACAGGTGCCAGTGGTGGTACTGAGGCCACCACATCTCCTTTTGTTGAAACTCCAGCTGTGGTGTCACCACGTTTTGTATCTTTGGACTGTGATAAAAACAAAAACAACAAAAATATGAATAAAGGAAAGGTTTCTGTTCAAATTGCGGATCCATATGTGTTGAATGATGATGTTGGTATGGATTCCCCTTCTTCACAGACACAGGAACCTATTTCTAGTCCTCCATCTAAGGAGGCCCCCACTGTCCCCTTCCCAGAGGCACTTCGCCGGGCGAAGGGGAATAAAAAAGAAAATCCAAAAAAGAGCCAGGAGGTAGAGTTCGGCAATCAGATGATTGACAGATTTCACATTCAGCTGACTCTACGAGAAGCATTTGAGCATATCCCTTTCTTCAGAAAGAATTTGAAAGAGACAACCACTGTCAGAAGAAAGCGGAGGCACAGAGATCAGATCCATATGCTCACACATGACACTTGCTGCACCATTCAGAACAAGTTGCCAGCCAAGAGACCAGATGCAGGAGCTCCCTATGTCAGATGCGAGATTCAAGAGCAACAGTTTGATCGTACTCTATTAGACAGCGGCTCTTCAATCAATCTCCTCCCGGCAGCCTTACTCAAGCAATTTGAGTTCGGCACTCTTCATCGAAGCAGAACAGTCCTTCAGTTTGCTGATAGGTCGATAAAGAGGCCGAAGGGGTTGTTGAAAGACGTGGTCGTTACCATTCAGGGCCTGAAATTCCCCGTGGACTTCGTTGTGTTGGACATGGAGATCCCTGAGTCGGTAACCGATGCCCCCATCATACTCGGACGTCCATTCTTGGCCACAGCCAAGGCGGTGACCGACCACGATTGCGGGAAGGTATGTTTTCGCGTAGAGGGCGAGACCATACAAATAGAGACGATCGAGGAAACCAGAGCTAGAGAGTTAGAATGCTCCGAGCAGTCCAGCGAAGCCGCGCAGATGACAGAGGAAGAGCTAGACGTCCACCAGGTTCGTGATTTTGAAATGACTGATGATGAATCTAACTGGAAAGACCCTGTAGCACCGACTCTCGCCTTGCCTACCGAATCATTGTACCTCAAACTCATGGCAATCGAAAGTCGGGAGAGCACATTCCTGGATGAGGATACACCCGAGGCTGACAGCATCGTGACGAATGGTGCCGATGATTTCAATTCATGTTCTTCTATTTCTGATCCCTCATATTCAGACATTGAATGGGCCTATTTCGATGATCCGTTGTCTTGTCTGATTCATTCTGAACCAGCAACCATGACAGAGTGCGAGCCCGTACAGTACATTGATAATTCAGTCAGCCGCCTTTCGTCAGAAATTCATGCCGAGCGAGAGTTCTCTCATGCAGACCTGGTAGCATTCACACAGACATATCAGAAGCCAGATCTGCCACCTCCCAGTTGTCCTGAAAGAAAACCTCTGCCGCAGTCAATGAAGTATAGATTCCTTGCAGGTGAGCCAGATATGCACCCAGTCATTATCTCAGCAGATTTGACTGGAGAACAAGAATCTCGTCTGATGGAGGTTCTTGAAAGAAATCGCAAGGCAATCGGATGGAATATAGCTGACCTCAAAGGGCTGAGCCCGAAGCTGTGCTCCCACCACATCTATCTCGAGGATGACGCTAAGCCATCACGCGAATTCCAGCGACGGCTGAATCCGAATCTTCGAGAGGTTGTCATGAAAGAAATCTCAAAGTGGTGGAGTGCTGATTTCATCTATCCCATCTCCGACTCAAAATGGGTAAGTCCGTTGCATGTGGTACCCAAGAAGACGGGTATCACAACAGTTGTCAACGAGTTCGGAGAAGAGGTCGCTACCAGAGTACCAACTTCTTGGAGGGTCTGTGTGGACTACAGACGATTAAATGAGGCCACCAAGAAGGATCACTTCCCGCTGCCCTTCCTTGATCAGATTATCGAGCGGTTAGCCGGGAAGAGCCATTACTGTTTTCTTGATGGGTACTCTGGATATAATCAAGTGGCCATTGCGCCCGAAGACCAGGAGAAAACGACTTTCACCTGTCCGTTTGGGACTTATGCTTTCAGACGGATGCCCTTTGGTCTATGCAACGCTCCAGCGACATTCCAAAGGTGCATGTTGTCCATTTTCTCGGACATGGTGGGTAACTGTTTAGAGGTCTTCATGGATGACTTCTCGGTCTATGGCGATGGGTTTGATGCTTGTCTTGACTGCCTAGATCGTGTGCTGAAGCGCTGCATAGAGGTCAATCTTGTATTATCCTGGGAGAAGAGTCATTTCATGATGACTCAAGGGACGGTCCTTGGGCATGTCGTCTCCAACAGGGGCATGGAGGTCGATCCTGCCAAGGTGGATATCATCAGAAAACTCAATCCACCGTCCAATTTGCGTCAGTTACGGTCTTTTCTGGGGCATGTCGGTTTCTACCGACGGTTTATTCAGGACTTCAGTCGAATTGCCCGACCGCTTACTGACTTGCTGACCAAAGACACCGAGTTTATTGTTAGTGATAAGTGTCTTCAATCATTTGAGACTCTCAAAAATATGGTTATTTCAGCTCCTGTCCTTCAGCCACCCGATTGGTCTCTTCCATTCGAGATCATGACGGATGCTTCAGATTTTGCCGTTGGGGCTGTGCTTGGACAGAGGAGGGATGGATTACCGTTTGCCATTCACTACGCCAGCCGGACCTTAGATGCCGCTCAAAGGAATTACACTGTGACTGAAAAAGAAATGCTGGCCGTAGTCTTCGCTCTTGATAAGTATCGATCTTACATTCTCGGATCTAGAGTAACTGTTTACACCGATCATTCCGCCATCCGGTATTTAATGGCCAAGAAGGATGCCAAAGCACGCCTTACCAGATGGATCCTTCTACTCCAGGAATTTGATATTGAGATTAAGGACAAGCCTGGAGTCAAGAATGTGGTGGCGGATCACCTCTCCAGATTGGAGAATCTTGAGGAATCTGAGCCCAGCGCACCTATATCAGAGACGTTTCCAGATGAGGCGATCTTAGCTGTCACCTCACTCCCGTGGTATGCCGACTTTGTAAACTATCTTGTTGCCAAGACAGTCCCTCAGGGTTGGCCCAGGCAGAAACTTGAGACCTTCCTAGCAAAGGCCAAGTTTTACCATTGGGAGGATCCCGTCCTTTATCATGAAGGAGGGGATAGCATCTGGAGAAGGTGCATTCCTCAGGAAGAGCAGCATAGCGTCCTCACATACTGCCACAAGCTTGAGGCAGGAGGACATCATTCAGGAAAAAGGACAGCACAGAAGGTGCTTCAATCCGGCCTATGGTGGCCTACCCTCTTCAAGGATTCTGATGAGTTCGTGAAGGGATGTACTGACTGTCAGAAAATGGGAACCTGCGGACAGAGAGACATGATGCCCATGCAACCTATTCACTTCTGTGAAGTTTTTGATGCATGGGGGATTGATTTCATGGGCCCATTTCCTAAGAGTCAGGGATTCGAGCATATTTTGCTCGCTGTAGATTATGTCAGTCGATGGGTTGAGGCCATCCCCGCCCGAGCCGCAGATGCTAAAACCGTTTGCAAATTCTTGAGGAAAAATATCATTTCACGGTTCGGGGTGCCTAGAGTTTTGATTTCTGACGGGGGGTCTCATTTCATCAATGACAAAGTTAGGGCCCTTGCTGACGAGTTCGGTATTGACCATCGGGTTGCCACTCCTTATCACCCTCAGACTAATGGTCTTGCCGAAGTATCGAATCGGGAGATAAAGACTATCTTGCAGAAAGTTGTCCGCCCAGACCGAAAGGATTGGTCACAGCTTTTGGACTCGGTCCTATGGGCCTATCGGACTTCTTTCAAAAATCCATTGGGGACATCTCCTTTTCGTCTCGTCTATGGCAAGCCGTGCCATTTGCCAGTGGAAATCAAGCACAAATCTTTTTGGGCAGTTACTGAGTTACTTTTGGATCCTGAGAGTGTAGGAGATCAGAGACGAGCAGAATTGGCAGCCCTGGAGGAACTAAGGGACACAGCCTTTTCCAACAGCCTACAGTACAAAGAAAAAGTGAAGACATGGCACGATTCGCATATCAGCCATAAACAGTTTGAGCCAGATCAGAAAGTATGGTTGTTTGATTCCAGGCTGAAATTATTTCCAGGGAAGTTGCAGAGCAAGTGGAAAGGTCCGTATGTGGTTAGGAAGGTACATGACAATGGCAGTATTGATATATCCGAACCGTCATCTTCGTCCACCTTCCGCGTCAATGGTCAACGCCTAAAGCTATATCGAGATCATGATCCGCCGACCATGGACGTTGCCCCCATTCTTCTGGTATGAGATGTGTTCTTTGACTCATATCATCTGCATCTCATACATGGTGATCACTTCCATCTTCCGCTGTACAAACCATCTGTTCATATCACTCTTTCGTCTGCCGATTTATTTTCTTCTTTTCTTCTTTTCCTTTTCTGTTTTCTTAATCTATCAATAAGTTGCCGCCCTTGTAGACAGTATCCCTACTTAGGACGTACTTTGTCCTAAGTATAGGGGGGTGTGCACCCCGAGTTGTTCTATTCTTTTCGATCCTCTCCATTGTCTCCTCTTCTTGTCTATACTTAGGGATATCTTACCCTAAGTATAGGGGGAGACAATCTGAGTAAGATCTGTTCATTCCCACCCTTGACCCTCCCTGCGTTGTGTACAGTCTGCTATACTTAGGATTAATTGATCCTAAGTATAGGGGGGACGGTCGACTTCTGATTCATTGATTCATCTATTTATTCCTTTATTCTTTAGACTTGTCTATACTTAGTACGAGTTATGTCTTATCTTTTCTCTCCGATCTATGAGGACATAGCTCAAGCTAAGTATAGGGGGGTCGTATATACTGTGTATATACTTTAGCCATAACTCGTACTTTCGTATTTTCCTAATAAATATGGCTAAAAATTCTTTAAAGTTCATTAAAAATTCTTAATAAAAAGATGTGGTTATTCCTCAAATTCTTTTTGTATATACTGATTAATAAATCAGGTAAAAACGTTTCTGCAAAATGTTTGAAAAATAGTTTGAAAATCTTTGTGAAAAATCTATTGAAAACTATTTGGAAAATACTCTGCTACATGTTTTCAACCTTTGTAAAAATGTGTGGTTTGTAAAAATTTCTTTTCTTTGTGTGAAATAAAATGTTTGAAAAATGATTTGCAAATGGTTTGAAAAATGGTTGCAAAAATATTTGAAAAACCTATATATACTGTTTTGAAAACCGATTGCAAAATGATTTTCAAATGTGTGTAAATAATTGTAAAAAATTATTTTGGACTATAGTTTTCAAAAATTGTTTGTGAAAAACTTTGTGTCAAATAAGTTTGAGGAATATGTACATCTCACCAAAATCCACTATATCTATATGTATAAAATTGATCACGTACCCGTGTAAATTCTTAAAATCCACTTCTTGTATATATAAGAAGCACTCCCGTGTACATATTTTCACCTAATTTTTAGCCAAAACTTTTTGTCTTCAAAATTCCCAAAAACATTTGCAAAATTAAAATCCAAAAACATTCGAAAAATCTTTTTGAAAAATACAAAAAAAATGCATCTGCATGCGCATACATCATCTTTTCAAAAACCCATAAAAAGTTCAAAATCTTTGAAAATTGCATCACAAAAAGATTTTCTGCATTTCATTGCATAGCATTCGCATTTTTTCAGATTGAGTTTGATAGTTGAACAAGTCTAAGTAAAATCTGGAGATTGGAGCTCGATTGGACCTTAAAATATACCTAATAACAGGAACCTTATAGGAACTGGGTTCGAGGTACTTCAGGTCTAGTTGACTTAATTCTTTGAGGATCACGAGACTTGGTTCAATGGATTCTTGACGGCCTAAGTAGAGTATTTCGGAGCACACGCACAACTCTTGTTGATAATGACCTAACTTGGACACCTGCACCTTTCACATAGCTCTCCATGGATGAGGTGGTGAGGAGGCAGTTTCCTTTGGCTTGGGGTAGCATATGAGGGTAGTACTTCTAGGCGGAACCTCTCTTCTTCTTATAGTGAAGGAAGTGCACCTCAACTTGGTCTAGTGGTGATGAAGTCTAAAGACAGAAGCCGTGGGTTGCAATAAAGCTTCAAAAGAGGGATAGTCTACTGGCTCAAGAGGAAAATTTCTTGTATATATGCTGCACCATGTAGATATGTTGTACAGATGCAATTGAAAAAAAAAAAAAAAATGCAAAAAGAACTCCAAAAAAGTGGTGGGTCGGATTGAAAATTTAATAACCCCACCGGAGTATGTATATAGAGTGCAATAAGCAAAGCTTATGGTATCCATGTTACATCTCATGAAGCTTGCAGCGGGAGACTTAGCTACACTGGTTGAGCTCCCAAAAGTCTATACTTCTTCCCCCTCTTCTTGAGCCGGTTGCACTTGAACTTAGAAGGGAATACCCCGCTTCTCGAGGAAAGAGTTGTTGGACTGAGGCATTAGAGTTACCAGGTTAGGGGAGGTTGTTTCTTTGCTACTTCTGAGGTGGGGAGCTACATATCACTTACACTGTACGAGTCAGATTCATAGTCGTAAGAGTTTGCGTATGAGTTGAAGTATTTCTGACCTGGCTATTGAGGAGACTTGAGCAGAGTTTTGGGATTCTCAAGGACTGTTGGATTTCAAACTTGGTTCTCATTAAGGTTCCGACCGCACTAAAATTCCAAAGGTCCGACTGAAGCTCCAAACTTTGATTTTGTGAAGACAAGTTTGATAATTAAACTTAATCCAACTTCTTCTTTTTCTTTTCTTTTCTTTCTGCACATATTGCATATGTGTTTGCTAGGGACTAGCAAAGGTAAAGTATAGGGGGATGATGAATCCACATTTCATCATCTTTATTCTATCATTTTGGCACCAAAAACCCTAGCAAATACCTGTAAATATCATTAAAACCATCATCTTAGCATCCATGCATGTGCATTCAGATTGTGTATAAATCACTGTAATTAAAGCCAAAATTATAGAATAAATAAAGAAAAGAAAAAGAATAAAATATTGTAAATATTTTATGACCCAAAACCCCCGAGACCTAGGCATCTCGATGAATAGGTCGACAAGGAATAAAGTAGGGGGAGATAAGGTCAGAATCACAGAGAAAACACCTATACTTTTTACTCATTCTTTATTCATTTTGGGACCTATTTTTGGTTCCACTTTTTATACATCAAATAAAGAAACTTTGTACATGAAAGTTGTAGATAAATTAATAAAGAAAAATACAAAATTGATTTCACAGAAAAAGAATGTACAGATAAAAAGTTATGGTCTGAATAAGAATCCAAAATCCCAACTTCCCAGACCCGTATCTCACAACTGACAGCTCCAAATGCAGTATACTCACCTTTAATTGTATATAGAATAAAATAATCTATCCAATGGCGGTGGTTTCGCATTTGGCGGAGCTACGGTTTGAAAGTTGACTTTTGGACCCTCATTGTACACTTGTACTGAATAAAATATTCAATTTATTAGTTATTCATTATTTATTCAATTTTATATTTTTATAATGTTGTAAATAATACTTATACTAATTATGTACATTAAAATAAGAATAAAAACCTAAATCAAAACAAAAATAAAAATACTTGTATAAATCCAATACATAGGTACTTTACCTATAGACATACCTATACTTAACACCTTTATATTTTATTTAATATACAAAACATATCATAAAAATAAAATAAAAATATATTTGTGTATATAAAAGTATCCTATAATTTTAGAAAATAATAAACACAAATAAATAAATTAAAAATACAAAATAAAAATAAAAGTATTAAAATACATAGGTAATATACCTATATAAGGCTAAAAAGTAAACTTGTAGAAATATGTATCATAAAAATAAATAAAAATCATAATAAAATACTACATAAAATAACAAATAATTTTCATTTTATAACTTTAATTTAATTCGACTTATTTCTATTTTTAAATGAATTAATAAAACATTTTTTATTCTCTTTTTCCTGGTTGGTCCACGTGGACCAACCAGGAGCCAGCGACTGTTGACCAGCGGGTCAACAGTCTGTCTTCTTCCTCTCAACACGTAGCGCGCGTCGTCTCCCCCTGTCTTCGCGCCTTTTTCGAGGCTGCGCCGCTCATCCTCTGCGGCCGCTTCCTTCACGAAACCTCTTCCTCGATCAATCACCTCCATCGCCGACTCCTCAGATCTCCCCAGATCTGCTCGATACGCTCGTGATCTTCCCTCGAAGTCACGCACTCCACCATCTACTTAACCGAACCCCCCTCTTCCTCTCCTCGGTTGAACACCTTCGGTCCACCCTTCCTCGCTCCGCTAGTGCTCTAAGTCTTCCTGGAGGTGACAGCTTCAGCAGCATCCACTCAGCCATAGCAGAGGAAGTCGGAGGCGTCTCCAGTACCTCCCCCAAACCAGGCGGTCGAGGTAACCTTCCCTCCGATCTACACCGTCGAGGATGCCATCTCCCCTGTTTATTCTGCTTTAGTTAGCTTAGGTTTAGTCTAAGGATCAAAAACCCCAAAAAAATCTCGAGTTTCCTCGCTTCAATCACCGATTCACCCATTTGGCCGGAACGCATCTCCGGCCGACCATCGTCCCGACACTCCACACACCCCCGCTTCCATCCAGAGGTCCAGGCAGTTTGCCCTGGACCTCCTAATCGTTTTTGCAGGTCAAAGTTCTTCGATTCGCGCCTGGAGGCAGTTTTGGAACCTCGCCGGAGCTCGCGAAGCCCCCCCAGCTCCGCCGACCGCCAGCAAATACCTCGGCCTTCGCCGAGGTGTTTTGAAGCCACCAGGAGACAGAGACAGACCTCAGGAGGTCGCAGCCCCATTTTGAAGTTTCCAGATCGTCGGAGGCCCGAGAGCGAGCTCGGGGAAGTTCGCCCTCGCCGGCGCTCTTCCCTGTTCTTCCTCCGAGCTTCCCCGCCGTCCGATTCGGGCACCCCTCCAGATCAATCAGCCACCGTCCGATCTCCATCTGCCTCAGCCGTCCGATCATCATCGAAGCACCTAATCTGGACCGCTGAATCGAAGCGGTATCGGCTGATCAGGAGCGTCCACGTGTTTAAGTGAAGCTACATACGCCGTTGGATCGCGCCAGGCGTGGGTATTTTGCAGCATCACCCCGCGCATTTTGTAATTTTTATTTAGTCCATAAACTCTAAACCGTAGTTTAAATATTTCTGTAATATTTGCACTTAGACCCTGGTAGTTTTCTTAATTGCATTCAGGTCCAATCCACGTCACCTCACGTGCCCGTGCGCGTGAGGGGACTGGGTATTTTGCAGGGACCCCCCCTGGGGTTTATTTATTTCGTTTTAGTCCTTGAACATTTCTGTTAAGTTTGAAAATTTTGGAAAAATTGCATTGAACCCCCCTGAGCTTTGTAATATAGCAAATATACCCTTTCCAGGCGCGTGCAAGTCACGCGTCCTGTGGGTAAATTGCACATATACCCTTGCGGGTTTGGATATTTATGTTTAATCCTTGAAATGCAAGTTTCAGAGTAATATTTTGTGGAAAAATTGCGTACAAGCCCCTGGATGTTTTACTATTTGCATGTATGCCCTTGCCAGCACTGTTTGTTGATTGGAGTCTTGTTCTAATTAATTAAAATATCTTTTTAACTCCAAAAATTCCACAAAAATAGGTTTAAGTTTCTGGATAGGTGTACTTTAACGCTATCTAATTAGTTTTTGATTTTACTTTATTTTCCTATTTATTAAAAATCAAAAACTCTCATTTTGTGTACTGTCTACCTTAGAAAATACCAAAAAAATATCAAAACACCTCTAAAAATTCCAAAAAAATCACCTAGTGTCTATTTTATCCTATTTTAGTGTCAGTCCAAAAACCACTAAAAATCTCAAAACAAAAACACTAAAAATTTAAAAACTCTCAAAAACTTCAAAAAAATATAAAAAATAGTAGAAAAACCCAAAAATTGCAAACTCAGCTTCTGTTTACTCCTTATTTTATTCTCTTTATTAGAAAAATAGTGTGAATTATTTTGAGTACTGGTTGATATTTTTAAAGTACATTTTACTCACAGCCAGCCCTATTCTCACTGTTTTCCTTTCTTTCAATATTTAAAAATCCCAAAAACATCTTGAAAAACCCCAAAAATCATAAAAACAGTAAAAAACCTTAAAAATACCAAAAACATTTATTTTCTGAATTTTGGAGTATTTTTGTGCACTTCTATAAATATTTCACTTTGCCTTGTCTTATATTGCCTTTACTTTCCAATATTGAAAAAAGAAAAACAAAAAAATATATAATATAAAATATAAAAAATCAGAAAATCAAAAATCAAATACAAAATTAAAAATCAAATAAAAAAAAAATATTAAAAATTAAAAACCCACAAAAATTGTAGTTGCTTGCTTAGTGTAGACACATCACACACTCACTCACTTGCGCATTCATTTGCTTGGATTACACTGTTTGCTCCCTGTGTTCGAACTCTCTGCATACTTGCCCTTTACATCTTTTGTGCAGAGTTAAAAATAAATTTTAACTCCACATTGTTTCTAATTTGTTGATCTTAGTGTGGGTTAATTGTTGATTGAGTGCGGATTTCATTTGAGGGTCGCAACAGCGACGGTCATCTCCGCCTTGTGCGAGATACCAATTTAGACCCTCGTGAGATACGCCTTCATCAAATGGCGCCGTTGCCGGGGAGCAACAGCGACGGTCATCTCCGCCTTGTGCGAGATACCAATTTAGACCCTCGTGAGATACGCCTTCATCAAATTGCCGGGGAGCAACAGCTTGTAGTTCACTTCTTTTATTGATTGTGTGATTGTTTACCATAGCTTTATTTTCCATCTCTCATATTTTTGATATATCCTGTTGAGCTATCTGACCATCTTTTCTCTTGTCTTCTTGCGAGGGACCGCGGAGCAAGGCGGATCGCCTAGGCGACCGGAGCAACCTTGGGACGCGGAGCCGGCTATTCTTTAGCCAAGCCGGCAGTAGAGAGCAGGAGGAGTGAGATTGAGTGGTAGTCTAGCTTGCATTTATTTTTGGTGAGAGAGAGACCATTAAATTGTAATAATACAGGTACACTTGGACTTGAACTTGGACACTTGAACATTCAGGCCTAATTTCCAAGTGTTTGTTCACTTGGGGGCTCACCGCGGTTTTTGACGAGTTTTTCATCGCTTGTCATTTTCCGGTTTTGTTTTCCTTTTTCATTTATTTTGTGGATTGAGCTCCTAGATCTAGGTCCTGCTTGACTCGAGTAGAATAGGTCCAAACACTTAATTATCTTTGCATGCTCCTATAGTTACGTTTTGGACTTAGACTAATTAAACAGTTAGCGAGTAGCTTCCAAATCCACGCGCCGCGAGCTCATACCCGAACAAGCGCTTTCTCCTACTCCAAATGTGTTGGGCAGAGGAGGGGTGAGCCAAGACCGGACACTCGGATTAGAAGTTATTAGCTAGCTTGTGGTTCTTCACGCTAGCAGTTGCCTAATCTAGGACGATTTCCGTGTGCATATCGGCATATAGTATAGGTTTAAAAATTTCTGCTTTGCATCCCGCATGGAGAGAGCTGGGATTCGCTGTAAGTCTTCTAACTTTGCACGCATCATTTAGGCACAAAGGTGAGATTTCCATCTTTGTGCCGACTTGCACGGCTTTTCCGACTCTTTTCTCCCTCTGTTTTTGGACAAAGTAGGACCAAAAAGAAAATACAAAAACCGTTAGGCGCTTGTTTGAATTGACTCAAAAGAAGCGATAACACCAAAAAAAAATTAAAAAAGGGACTGCTAAGAAAACTTGACCAAAATAAAAAAGGTAATTGGATTCATTGCTTGGGGTGAGTAATACCCTCACTTGTATTCAGGTTGCATGGGAAGGTCTCCTTCCAAGTGAGGTGAGCGCTTCGTAAGGATTAGAGCCAAAAACCCAGCTTGTGGCTGCCTTGTGTATCGCCTGGATTACCGAAGTATTGGCGCTTCTATCGTACGTAGACGAGTAGGGCTTGGTCAACATTGGTGACTCTCTATTGTGAGAGCATCGACCTTGTCCGAAGTATCGAGCATAGGCCACGCCTTCACGGGGGTGTCTGTCTCATCGTCTTGCGTCCGAGTAGGTTCTTGCACGCTCACGGGTGATTCCGTTGCGAGCGAGTTCCGAAGTATTGGTTTCGCCTATTGGCTTCCTCTCTTATTCTTTGGCTGAGTAGGGATCCAGGAAGGGTTACAAGGACCTCAACTGCACAAGCTACAGGTTACACAGGAGGAGGACAAGTACGGGATACTTTTCCGGCAGTACTCTCTCCTATAGGCGTAGCGTTCTAAGGACTCGTTCAAAGATAAATATCTGAATCAAGTTAAAAATTGAAAAGATAAAAGCCGAACCTTCACGGCTTCATGTGTTGAGTTGGTGAACTTACCCTTGCTTTGTGTTTGATTGCTAGATTTATCTAGGTCAAGATCAAAAACACCGCACAATCGTGCGCAATTTTGTTGCATTTTACTCTTACTCTTCTTCTTCTTCTCTTGCCTTTCCTCTACTCTTCTCAATAATCAAGATGATGGGACGGAGATCTCTTAGGCCGACTCTGTCGGCACCGCTATCCCGCACTCCTCCTTATTCATCTAGGACTACCTCGGAGAGTCCGCTCTCCGAGCCTGAGTATACATCCGCCCTGTTCCCCCTCGACCATTCTTCCCATTCTCCCTCTCTCAGTCCAATTATTTCAGATTTCAGTGCATCACAGAGTTCAGATCATTCTACAGCACCTGAGATGGCCTCTTTTGCTTTTACAGAAGATCTAGTCATGTCGGACAGAGGCGAGCATGAAGATGATCATGAGCACCCTCCATTCGTATTCGATCAGGCAGCCATCAACAATTCGTTGTTAGCATCCCTGGAAACCATGCAGAGACAGATCCGAGACCAGGGAACATTTATGGGTGATCTCATGCGAGAGATAGCGCAGATGAGAGAAGACCGTGCTGGCGGAGAAGGAGGAGGAGGAGGACCCGATGCAGGAGGAGACGATCCAGGCGGCGAGAGACCGCCACAGACCATCATGAGGGAATTGCATAACCCAGCTTCATCCCTCACTCACCGATGGATTCGGCTCCCACCTATCCATGGAGACTTCGAGCTTCGGCACAACACAATTCAGATGTTACCCAAGTTCCATGGGTTGCCGACCGAAGAGCCGCACCTCCACCTCCAAGAATTCGAGATGATTTGCAGCACCATCCATGATCGGTTGATAACCGAGGACACAATCAAGATGATCGCCTTTCCATTCTCTTTGGTTGACAGAGCCGCCTATTGGCTCAAACATCTTGGGCGTTTCGTCGACACATGGGCAGATCTCCGGGCCGCATTCCTGAAGAAGTACTATCCTCTCGGCCGGACCAACGCAGCTCGAGCCATGATCAGCAACTTCGTCATGATCCCAAACGAACAATTCCATGAAGCCTGGGATCGATTCAGAGAGCTCATCGACCGGTGTCCCCACCATGATATCTCCAAGCCCAATCTCGTTCAGAGTTTCTTTTGCGGGCTGACACCGGAGCTGCAGGGGCTAGTGAACGCCTCTTGCGGTGGGTCTTATTTCTCCAAGGGAGAGGACGACGTCTGGGCCATCTACGAAGGCATGGCAGAAAACTCCACAGTGATGACCCAGGCCCGAGTCTATACACAGCAGAAGCCCCCGCAAGGAGCGGGATCATTTCAGAGGATCGCTCGCATCGATGCCGGTCCCAACACAGTGTCGGTAGCCGCAGCCCAAGCCGAATCAGCCGCAGCCGACATGGGCATCATCAGTGAAAAGCTGGACCGCATGGAGATCCTCGAGAAGAAACAAAATCAGGGCATGGCCCAGATGGACCAGATTGCCAAAACCATGAGTGACCTCAAAACTCAGATTCTCTGCATTCAGGAGGCACAGACCCACTCCCAACAGCCTCCCAGGTCACAGGTTGCATCCCGCAGCAGCAACTCCAACCAGGCCTCTACCTCATACCGTCAGGTAAACCATATCCAGGCGGAGCCGGTTCCGGTTCCCTTGCTGCAGTACCATCCAGAGCAACCGCCATCTTCGGACACGCAGATGGTGGTCTATCAGCCGGAGCAACCACTGGCAGTTCTTCCTCCACCCTCCTTCGAGCAGGAACCGTTGATGGAAGTCAACGGGATTTGGTATGACCGATACCCCCAGCCAGCTATTCGTAGGGATCACCCCGGATTCCGTTGGGGCAACGGTGGATCCTCCTCCCAACAGCAGAACCCTGCCCAAGGATACCAGAACAGCCAGCCACAGCAGCAACACCAGCAGCCCCAGTATGCCCAACCGCAGCAATATCACAGTGGTCCTCGTCCCAACTATCAGGGACAGCAGTGGAGGCAGCGTCAGCCGCCTCAGCATTTTCAGAACCAACCTCCTCCCCAGTACCAGCAGCAGCAGCCTCGTTTCCAGCAGGGAAACTCATCCGGTTCTCAGCCCCATTCCTTTGAGAACCCCGCTCTTGATGATCTTGCCCGCTTGCTTTCCGAACAGCAAGCCTCCTTCAGGCAAGAAATGGATGAATTCCGGCAGGAGATGCGGGAGATCATGAAAGGCAAAGCCGCCATACCAGCTCAGATCGAACCAAACCCTAATAATTTCAAAAGGAAGCCTGAGCAGGTAGAGTTTTCAGAGGATACCCCTCCTAGTGACTATGAGAATGATGTGAATAATATCTATTATGATGCTGATTTTGTTACTACTAGGAGCGGTAGGATACCCGCCGGCGGCGTCTCTTCTGAGCGACAACCGGATGCAGAACCAGGAGCGCCAGAAGAGCAGAGAAGCGGTGCTGATGCCGCTAATGATGATGTAGAAGAAGGTGGTGCTGATGCCACCAATGATGGAGTCCAGGACGACGGTGCTGATGCCGTCGTGATACCAGATGAAGACGGTGGTGCTGATGCCACCATTTTTGATGCAGAACATGAAGGCGGTGCTGATGCCGCAGAGACAGGTGCCAGTGGTGGTACTGAGGCCACCACATCTCCTTTTGTTGAAACTCCAGCTGTGGTGTCACCACGTTTTGTATCTTTGGACTGTGATAAAAACAAAAACAACAAAAATATGAATAAAGGAAAGGTTTCTGTTCAAATTGCGGATCCATATGTGTTGAATGATGATGTTGGTATGGATTCCCCTTCTTCACAGACACAGGAACCTATTTCTAGTCCTCCATCTAAGGAGGCCCCCACTGTCCCCTTCCCAGAGGCACTTCGCCGGGCGAAGGGGAATAAAAAAGAAAATCCAAAAAAGAGCCAGGAGGTAGAGTTCGGCAATCAGATGATTGACAGATTTCACATTCAGCTGACTCTACGAGAAGCATTTGAGCATATCCCTTTCTTCAGAAAGAATTTGAAAGAGACAACCACTGTCAGAAGAAAGCGGAGGCACAGAGATCAGATCCATATGCTCACACATGACACTTGCTGCACCATTCAGAACAAGTTGCCAGCCAAGAGACCAGATGCAGGAGCTCCCTATGTCAGATGCGAGATTCAAGAGCAACAGTTTGATCGTACTCTATTAGACAGCGGCTCTTCAATCAATCTCCTCCCGGCAGCCTTACTCAAGCAATTTGAGTTCGGCACTCTTCATCGAAGCAGAACAGTCCTTCAGTTTGCTGATAGGTCGATAAAGAGGCCGAAGGGGTTGTTGAAAGACGTGGTCGTTACCATTCAGGGCCTGAAATTCCCCGTGGACTTCGTTGTGTTGGACATGGAGATCCCTGAGTCGGTAACCGATGCCCCCATCATACTCGGACGTCCATTCTTGGCCACAGCCAAGGCGGTGACCGACCACGATTGCGGGAAGGTATGTTTTCGCGTAGAGGGCGAGACCATACAAATAGAGACGATCGAGGAAACCAGAGCTAGAGAGTTAGAATGCTCCGAGCAGTCCAGCGAAGCCGCGCAGATGACAGAGGAAGAGCTAGACGTCCACCAGGTTCGTGATTTTGAAATGACTGATGATGAATCTAACTGGAAAGACCCTGTAGCACCGACTCTCGCCTTGCCTACCGAATCATTGTACCTCAAACTCATGGCAATCGAAAGTCGGGAGAGCACATTCCTGGATGAGGATACACCCGAGGCTGACAGCATCGTGACGAATGGTGCCGATGATTTCAATTCATGTTCTTCTATTTCTGATCCCTCATATTCAGACATTGAATGGGCCTATTTCGATGATCCGTTGTCTTGTCTGATTCATTCTGAACCAGCAACCATGACAGAGTGCGAGCCCGTACAGTACATTGATAATTCAGTCAGCCGCCTTTCGTCAGAAATTCATGCCGAGCGAGAGTTCTCTCATGCAGACCTGGTAGCATTCACACAGACATATCAGAAGCCAGATCTGCCACCTCCCAGTTGTCCTGAAAGAAAACCTCTGCCGCAGTCAATGAAGTATAGATTCCTTGCAGGTGAGCCAGATATGCACCCAGTCATTATCTCAGCAGATTTGACTGGAGAACAAGAATCTCGTCTGATGGAGGTTCTTGAAAGAAATCGCAAGGCAATCGGATGGAATATAGCTGACCTCAAAGGGCTGAGCCCGAAGCTGTGCTCCCACCACATCTATCTCGAGGATGACGCTAAGCCATCACGCGAATTCCAGCGACGGCTGAATCCGAATCTTCGAGAGGTTGTCATGAAAGAAATCTCAAAGTGGTGGAGTGCTGATTTCATCTATCCCATCTCCGACTCAAAATGGGTAAGTCCGTTGCATGTGGTACCCAAGAAGACGGGTATCACAACAGTTGTCAACGAGTTCGGAGAAGAGGTCGCTACCAGAGTACCAACTTCTTGGAGGGTCTGTGTGGACTACAGACGATTAAATGAGGCCACCAAGAAGGATCACTTCCCGCTGCCCTTCCTTGATCAGATTATCGAGCGGTTAGCCGGGAAGAGCCATTACTGTTTTCTTGATGGGTACTCTGGATATAATCAAGTGGCCATTGCGCCCGAAGACCAGGAGAAAACGACTTTCACCTGTCCGTTTGGGACTTATGCTTTCAGACGGATGCCCTTTGGTCTATGCAACGCTCCAGCGACATTCCAAAGGTGCATGTTGTCCATTTTCTCGGACATGGTGGGTAACTGTTTAGAGGTCTTCATGGATGACTTCTCGGTCTATGGCGATGGGTTTGATGCTTGTCTTGACTGCCTAGATCGTGTGCTGAAGCGCTGCATAGAGGTCAATCTTGTATTATCCTGGGAGAAGAGTCATTTCATGATGACTCAAGGGACGGTCCTTGGGCATGTCGTCTCCAACAGGGGCATGGAGGTCGATCCTGCCAAGGTGGATATCATCAGAAAACTCAATCCACCGTCCAATTTGCGTCAGTTACGGTCTTTTCTGGGGCATGTCGGTTTCTACCGACGGTTTATTCAGGACTTCAGTCGAATTGCCCGACCGCTTACTGACTTGCTGACCAAAGACACCGAGTTTATTGTTAGTGATAAGTGTCTTCAATCATTTGAGACTCTCAAAAATATGGTTATTTCAGCTCCTGTCCTTCAGCCACCCGATTGGTCTCTTCCATTCGAGATCATGACGGATGCTTCAGATTTTGCCGTTGGGGCTGTGCTTGGACAGAGGAGGGATGGATTACCGTTTGCCATTCACTACGCCAGCCGGACCTTAGATGCCGCTCAAAGGAATTACACTGTGACTGAAAAAGAAATGCTGGCCGTAGTCTTCGCTCTTGATAAGTATCGATCTTACATTCTCGGATCTAGAGTAACTGTTTACACCGATCATTCCGCCATCCGGTATTTAATGGCCAAGAAGGATGCCAAAGCACGCCTTACCAGATGGATCCTTCTACTCCAGGAATTTGATATTGAGATTAAGGACAAGCCTGGAGTCAAGAATGTGGTGGCGGATCACCTCTCCAGATTGGAGAATCTTGAGGAATCTGAGCCCAGCGCACCTATATCAGAGACGTTTCCAGATGAGGCGATCTTAGCTGTCACCTCACTCCCGTGGTATGCCGACTTTGTAAACTATCTTGTTGCCAAGACAGTCCCTCAGGGTTGGCCCAGGCAGAAACTTGAGACCTTCCTAGCAAAGGCCAAGTTTTACCATTGGGAGGATCCCGTCCTTTATCATGAAGGAGGGGATAGCATCTGGAGAAGGTGCATTCCTCAGGAAGAGCAGCATAGCGTCCTCACATACTGCCACAAGCTTGAGGCAGGAGGACATCATTCAGGAAAAAGGACAGCACAGAAGGTGCTTCAATCCGGCCTATGGTGGCCTACCCTCTTCAAGGATTCTGATGAGTTCGTGAAGGGATGTACTGACTGTCAGAAAATGGGAACCTGCGGACAGAGAGACATGATGCCCATGCAACCTATTCACTTCTGTGAAGTTTTTGATGCATGGGGGATTGATTTCATGGGCCCATTTCCTAAGAGTCAGGGATTCGAGCATATTTTGCTCGCTGTAGATTATGTCAGTCGATGGGTTGAGGCCATCCCCGCCCGAGCCGCAGATGCTAAAACCGTTTGCAAATTCTTGAGGAAAAATATCATTTCACGGTTCGGGGTGCCTAGAGTTTTGATTTCTGACGGGGGGTCTCATTTCATCAATGACAAAGTTAGGGCCCTTGCTGACGAGTTCGGTATTGACCATCGGGTTGCCACTCCTTATCACCCTCAGACTAATGGTCTTGCCGAAGTATCGAATCGGGAGATAAAGACTATCTTGCAGAAAGTTGTCCGCCCAGACCGAAAGGATTGGTCACAGCTTTTGGACTCGGTCCTATGGGCCTATCGGACTTCTTTCAAAAATCCATTGGGGACATCTCCTTTTCGTCTCGTCTATGGCAAGCCGTGCCATTTGCCAGTGGAAATCAAGCACAAATCTTTTTGGGCAGTTACTGAGTTACTTTTGGATCCTGAGAGTGTAGGAGATCAGAGACGAGCAGAATTGGCAGCCCTGGAGGAACTAAGGGACACAGCCTTTTCCAACAGCCTACAGTACAAAGAAAAAGTGAAGACATGGCACGATTCGCATATCAGCCATAAACAGTTTGAGCCAGATCAGAAAGTATGGTTGTTTGATTCCAGGCTGAAATTATTTCCAGGGAAGTTGCAGAGCAAGTGGAAAGGTCCGTATGTGGTTAGGAAGGTACATGACAATGGCAGTATTGATATATCCGAACCGTCATCTTCGTCCACCTTCCGCGTCAATGGTCAACGCCTAAAGCTATATCGAGATCATGATCCGCCGACCATGGACGTTGCCCCCATTCTTCTGGTATGAGATGTGTTCTTTGACTCATATCATCTGCATCTCATACATGGTGATCACTTCCATCTTCCGCTGTACAAACCATCTGTTCATATCACTCTTTCGTCTGCCGATTTATTTTCTTCTTTTCTTCTTTTCCTTTTCTGTTTTCTTAATCTATCAATAAGTTGCCGCCCTTGTAGACAGTATCCCTACTTAGGACGTACTTTGTCCTAAGTATAGGGGGGTGTGCACCCCGAGTTGTTCTATTCTTTTCGATCCTCTCCATTGTCTCCTCTTCTTGTCTATACTTAGGGATATCTTACCCTAAGTATAGGGGGAGACAATCTGAGTAAGATCTGTTCATTCCCACCCTTGACCCTCCCTGCGTTGTGTACAGTCTGCTATACTTAGGATTAATTGATCCTAAGTATAGGGGGGACGGTCGACTTCTGATTCATTGATTCATCTATTTATTCCTTTATTCTTTAGACTTGTCTATACTTAGTACGAGTTATGTCTTATCTTTTCTCTCCGATCTATGAGGACATAGCTCAAGCTAAGTATAGGGGGGTCGTATATACTGTGTATATACTTTAGCCATAACTCGTACTTTCGTATTTTCCTAATAAATATGGCTAAAAATTCTTTAAAGTTCATTAAAAATTCTTAATAAAAAGATGTGGTTATTCCTCAAATTCTTTTTGTATATACTGATTAATAAATCAGGTAAAAACGTTTCTGCAAAATGTTTGAAAAATAGTTTGAAAATCTTTGTGAAAAATCTATTGAAAACTATTTGGAAAATACTCTGCTACATGTTTTCAACCTTTGTAAAAATGTGTGGTTTGTAAAAATTTCTTTTCTTTGTGTGAAATAAAATGTTTGAAAAATGATTTGCAAATGGTTTGAAAAATGGTTGCAAAAATATTTGAAAAACCTATATATACTGTTTTGAAAACCGATTGCAAAATGATTTTCAAATGTGTGTAAATAATTGTAAAAAATTATTTTGGACTATAGTTTTCAAAAATTGTTTGTGAAAAACTTTGTGTCAAATAAGTTTGAGGAATATGTACATCTCACCAAAATCCACTATATCTATATGTATAAAATTGATCACGTACCCGTGTAAATTCTTAAAATCCACTTCTTGTATATATAAGAAGCACTCCCGTGTACATATTTTCACCTAATTTTTAGCCAAAACTTTTTGTCTTCAAAATTCCCAAAAACATTTGCAAAATTAAAATCCAAAAACATTCGAAAAATCTTTTTGAAAAATACAAAAAAAATGCATCTGCATGCGCATACATCATCTTTTCAAAAACCCATAAAAAGTTCAAAATCTTTGAAAATTGCATCACAAAAAGATTTTCTGCATTTCATTGCATAGCATTCGCATTTTTTCAGATTGAGTTTGATAGTTGAACAAGTCTAAGTAAAATCTGGAGATTGGAGCTCGATTGGACCTTAAAATATACCTAATAACAGGAACCTTATAGGAACTGGGTTCGAGGTACTTCAGGTCTAGTTGACTTAATTCTTTGAGGATCACGAGACTTGGTTCAATGGATTCTTGACGGCCTAAGTAGAGTATTTCGGAGCACACGCACAACTCTTGTTGATAATGACCTAACTTGGACACCTGCACCTTTCACATAGCTCTCCATGGATGAGGTGGTGAGGAGGCAGTTTCCTTTGGCTTGGGGTAGCATATGAGGGTAGTACTTCTAGGCGGAACCTCTCTTCTTCTTATAGTGAAGGAAGTGCACCTCAACTTGGTCTAGTGGTGATGAAGTCTAAAGACAGAAGCCGTGGGTTGCAATAAAGCTTCAAAAGAGGGATAGTCTACTGGCTCAAGAGGAAAATTTCTTGTATATATGCTGCACCATGTAGATATGTTGTACAGATGCAATTGAAAAAAAAAAAAAAAAAATGCAAAAAGAACTCCAAAAAAGTGGTGGGTCGGATTGAAAATTTAATAACCCCACCGGAGTATGTATATAGAGTGCAATAAGCAAAGCTTATGGTATCCATGTTACATCTCATGAAGCTTGCAGCGGGAGACTTAGCTACACTGGTTGAGCTCCCAAAAGTCTATACTTCTTCCCCCTCTTCTTGAGCCGGTTGCACTTGAACTTAGAAGGGAATACCCCGCTTCTCGAGGAAAGAGTTGTTGGACTGAGGCATTAGAGTTACCAGGTTAGGGGAGGTTGTTTCTTTGCTACTTCTGAGGTGGGGAGCTACATATCACTTACACTGTACGAGTCAGATTCATAGTCGTAAGAGTTTGCGTATGAGTTGAAGTATTTCTGACCTGGCTATTGAGGAGACTTGAGCAGAGTTTTGGGATTCTCAAGGACTGTTGGATTTCAAACTTGGTTCTCATTAAGGTTCCGACCGCACTAAAATTCCAAAGGTCCGACTGAAGCTCCAAACTTTGATTTTGTGAAGACAAGTTTGATAATTAAACTTAATCCAACTTCTTCTTTTTCTTTTCTTTTCTTTCTGCACATATTGCATATGTGTTTGCTAGGGACTAGCAAAGGTAAAGTATAGGGGGATGATGAATCCACATTTCATCATCTTTATTCTATCATTTTGGCACCAAAAACCCTAGCAAATACCTGTAAATATCATTAAAACCATCATCTTAGCATCCATGCATGTGCATTCAGATTGTGTATAAATCACTGTAATTAAAGCCAAAATTATAGAATAAATAAAGAAAAGAAAAAGAATAAAATATTGTAAATATTTTATGACCCAAAACCCCCGAGACCTAGGCATCTCGATGAATAGGTCGACAAGGAATAAAGTAGGGGGAGATAAGGTCAGAATCACAGAGAAAACACCTATACTTTTTACTCATTCTTTATTCATTTTGGGACCTATTTTTGGTTCCACTTTTTATACATCAAATAAAGAAACTTTGTACATGAAAGTTGTAGATAAATTAATAAAGAAAAATACAAAATTGATTTCACAGAAAAAGAATGTACAGATAAAAAGTTATGGTCTGAATAAGAATCCAAAATCCCAACTTCCCAGACCCGTATCTCACAACTGACAGCTCCAAATGCAGTATACTCACCTTTAATTGTATATAGAATAAAATAATCTATCCAATGGCGGTGGTTTCGCATTTGGCGGAGCTACGGTTTGAAAGTTGACTTTTGGACCCTCATTGTACACTTGTACTGAATAAAATATTCAATTTATTAGTTATTCATTATTTATTCAATTTTATATTTTTATAATGTTGTAAATAATACTTATACTAATTATGTACATTAAAATAAGAATAAAAACCTAAATCAAAACAAAAATAAAAATACTTGTATAAATCCAATACATAGGTACTTTACCTATAGACATACCTATACTTAACACCTTTATATTTTATTTAATATACAAAACATATCATAAAAATAAAATAAAAATATATTTGTGTATATAAAAGTATCCTATAATTTTAGAAAATAATAAACACAAATAAATAAATTAAAAATACAAAATAAAAATAAAAGTATTAAAATACATAGGTAATATACCTATATAAGGCTAAAAAGTAAACTTGTAGAAATATGTATCATAAAAATAAATAAAAATCATAATAAAATACTACATAAAATAACAAATAATTTTCATTTTATAACTTTAATTTAATTCGACTTATTTCTATTTTTAAATGAATTAATAAAACATTTTTTATTCTCTTTTTCCTGGTTGGTCCACGTGGACCAACCAGGAGCCAGCGACTGTTGACCAGCGGGTCAACAGTCTGTCTTCTTCCTCTCAACACGTAGCGCGCGTCGTCTCCCCCTGTCTTCGCGCCTTTTTCGAGGCTGCGCCGCTCATCCTCTGCGGCCGCTTCCTTCACGAAACCTCTTCCTCGATCAATCACCTCCATCGCCGACTCCTCAGATCTCCCCAGATCTGCTCGATACGCTCGTGATCTTCCCTCGAAGTCACGCACTCCACCATCTACTTAACCGAACCCCCCTCTTCCTCTCCTCGGTTGAACACCTTCGGTCCACCCTTCCTCGCTCCGCTAGTGCTCTAAGTCTTCCTGGAGGTGACAGCTTCAGCAGCATCCACTCAGCCATAGCAGAGGAAGTCGGAGGCGTCTCCAGTACCTCCCCCAAACCAGGCGGTCGAGGTAACCTTCCCTCCGATCTACACCGTCGAGGATGCCATCTCCCCTGTTTATTCTGCTTTAGTTAGCTTAGGTTTAGTCTAAGGATCAAAAACCCCAAAAAAATCTCGAGTTTCCTCGCTTCAATCACCGATTCACCCATTTGGCCGGAACGCATCTCCGGCCGACCATCGTCCCGACACTCCACACACCCCCGCTTCCATCCAGAGGTCCAGGCAGTTTGCCCTGGACCTCCTAATCGTTTTTGCAGGTCAAAGTTCTTCGATTCGCGCCTGGAGGCAGTTTTGGAACCTCGCCGGAGCTCGCGAAGCCCCCCCAGCTCCGCCGACCGCCAGCAAATACCTCGGCCTTCGCCGAGGTGTTTTGAAGCCACCAGGAGACAGAGACAGACCTCAGGAGGTCGCAGCCCCATTTTGAAGTTTCCAGATCGTCGGAGGCCCGAGAGCGAGCTCGGGGAAGTTCGCCCTCGCCGGCGCTCTTCCCTGTTCTTCCTCCGAGCTTCCCCGCCGTCCGATTCGGGCACCCCTCCAGATCAATCAGCCACCGTCCGATCTCCATCTGCCTCAGCCGTCCGATCATCATCGAAGCACCTAATCTGGACCGCTGAATCGAAGCGGTATCGGCTGATCAGGAGCGTCCACGTGTTTAAGTGAAGCTACATACGCCGTTGGATCGCGCCAGGCGTGGGTATTTTGCAGCATCACCCCCGCGCATTTTGTAATTTTTATTTAGTCCATAAACTCTAAACCGTAGTTTAAATATTTCTGTAATATTTGCACTTAGACCCTGGTAGTTTTCTTAATTGCATTCAGGTCCAATCCACGTCACCTCACGTGCCCGTGCGCGTGAGGGGACTGGGTATTTTGCAGGGACCCCCCCTGGGGTTTATTTATTTCGTTTTAGTCCTTGAACATTTCTGTTAAGTTTGAAAATTTTGGAAAAATTGCATTGAACCCCCCTGAGCTTTGTAATATAGCAAATATACCCTTTCCAGGCGCGTGCAAGTCACGCGTCCTGTGGGTAAATTGCACATATACCCTTGCGGGTTTGGATATTTATGTTTAATCCTTGAAATGCAAGTTTCAGAGTAATATTTTGTGGAAAAATTGCGTACAAGCCCCTGGATGTTTTACTATTTGCATGTATGCCCTTGCCAGCACTGTTTGTTGATTGGAGTCTTGTTCTAATTAATTAAAATATCTTTTTAACTCCAAAAATTCCACAAAAATAGGTTTAAGTTTCTGGATAGGTGTACTTTAACGCTATCTAATTAGTTTTTGATTTTACTTTATTTTCCTATTTATTAAAAATCAAAAACTCTCATTTTGTGTACTGTCTACCTTAGAAAATACCAAAAAAATATCAAAACACCTCTAAAAATTCCAAAAAAATCACCTAGTGTCTATTTTATCCTATTTTAGTGTCAGTCCAAAAACCACTAAAAATCTCAAAACAAAAACACTAAAAATTTAAAAACTCTCAAAAACTTCAAAAAAATATAAAAAATAGTAGAAAAACCCAAAAATTGCAAACTCAGCTTCTGTTTACTCCTTATTTTATTCTCTTTATTAGAAAAATAGTGTGAATTATTTTGAGTACTGGTTGATATTTTTAAAGTACATTTTACTCACAGCCAGCCCTATTCTCACTGTTTTCCTTTCTTTCAATATTTAAAAATCCCAAAAACATCTTGAAAAACCCCAAAAATCATAAAAACAGTAAAAAACCTTAAAAATACCAAAAACATTTATTTTCTGAATTTTGGAGTATTTTTGTGCACTTCTATAAATATTTCACTTTGCCTTGTCTTATATTGCCTTTACTTTCCAATATTGAAAAAAGAAAAACAAAAAAATATATAATATAAAATATAAAAAATCAGAAAATCAAAAATCAAATACAAAATTAAAAATCAAATAAAAAAAAATATTAAAAATTAAAAACCCACAAAAATTGTAGTTGCTTGCTTAGTGTAGACACATCACACACTCACTCACTTGCGCATTCATTTGCTTGGATTACACTGTTTGCTCCCTGTGTTCGAACTCTCTGCATACTTGCCCTTTACATCTTTTGTGCAGAGTTAAAAATAAATTTTAACTCCACATTGTTTCTAATTTGTTGATCTTAGTGTGGGTTAATTGTTGATTGAGTGCGGATTTCATTTGAGGGTCGCAACAGCGACGGTCATCTCCGCCTTGTGCGAGATACCAATTTAGACCCTCGTGAGATACGCCTTCATCAACGCCTCAGAGGGTTCTCAGCTTTATGGATTGACTCAGTGGGTTCTCGAGAAGGAGATGAGGCAAACTTTTCTTTCAATGCAATCACATTTTCCAGTTCTTGTATTCGTTTGGAGATATTCGGAGTGATGTCTTTTCTCCATTACTTGATGATGGGTTTCAATCTTCTTACCTTATTAAGAGCTCAGGTATGACAAATATTATTGGAGCGGACCCGAGATAGAGACACCAGTTTTGGGAAGGATGACTTCACATTTTACGGATACCATAGTCAATAGATTCGCCTTTCTGCAATGATTTCATTTAAACTTGTTGTGTTTATATCAGAGACCGTCTTGTATAAAATGGACTTCAAAAAGGTTTTATGAATTGTGTAGCACATCAAAACATAGTACCACATCTAGTAATCTGGATTTTTGGTAGTACCTTATAAGTAGTAGAAGCCACTACTAGCATAGTGTCCATAATGTAATAGATTTATACTCATTAGCCATAATCACATCATTAAGACTAATTAAGCATGATTAGTGCTAATTACCCATCATTAGCGATATTTAAGTATCATTAGCAAAAGTGGACACATGAAGAGGAAATCGTGGGACGCGTGTCGTTATATAGTCAGGACAAGTGTCAAAAACTCAATAGCGCCATATGTCAGCATCCTAAGTCTCACACGTGTCATGGTGAAGCCGCTTGCTTGGGCAACAAGTTATCTCATGGATAAACCAAACTTATTGCTTGGGCAACAAGTTTTCTCATGAGTAAGACATGTGGCATGCCATGTGTCGTCATATATGGAAGAGAGGCAACATGTGGCTTAGAGGCTCCATTACATGTTGACACATGTCACACATGTAAAGGGGGAGGGGGCCTATAAATACCCATGACACCCCATACTCCTCCTCACTTCATCCCACGCCCATATCTCCACCTTAAAGCCGCAAGGCCGAGGTTGCGGGAGGAGCACGAGAGGAACCGCGGCGAAGCCCTGTCAGTGATCGAGAGCATTTTCGAAGCCATAACGAAGTTCTGTCCGCACCAAGCCGTAGTATTCAATCTAAGACGGCTATAGAGGAGGTTTTCACTAAAGAAACGTTTTCGACCCAGGTTAGACAACAATCAAGTGAGGGATTCTCAAGCGCTATTTTAAAGTATTAGTCTTTCGCTTTTATGCATGTTTTATGATAACAAGTATGCAATCGCGTTTTCTTGAGCTTTTACGCATGAATTGCAAGTACCGTATACCAGATATGAAATCAAGGCTTTTGAATATATTTTCAAATATCATTTCAAGTGCTTTATGTTGATAGCATGTTTTCAAGCATAAAACTCATTGTGGAATAGAAAGCATAAGTTTCACTACGTTGATTTGAGTTTTTATGTAAAGAATTTTGTTTTGTACGGTAACTATGGATTATGGATCAGTTTTCCAAGTTCTAAATGGTTTAGTGATCAGAATATGCATGCTATGTCAAGATTGTCTTATGTTATTGAATTAGTTGTTATGAGCATGAAATAGCAAGTTTACGGTTTATTAGTGGCAAGAAAAGAATCAGAATCAGAAGATAAGCACCACAGTAGCTCTTTTATACAAATCATGAACTAGCCATTAGATATGGTGATATCATTAGATATGACCCTGAAACCGCCATTAGATATGGCAAACCATTAGATATGGTATCAAGAGGACTTTGGGTCCGCATTCTGTATACATATAGGCTTTGGGCCGGATGCAGGGTGTTTTTGGTCTTTGGGACCGTCTGCGCGTATGACTTAGCTTTGTTTCAGCGTTCATGAGTCAATAAATTAGCCACAGTGGTGATTAGTACAAACAGCTTGATAGTGATGATTATGTTTCAGTTTATCTGCCTTTGAAGTGATTTCAGCATTTATTTGCAAATCTAGCATGTTGTTATATGTTTACTGTCAATAAGTCTCTTTTTCAAGATATTTCCAAGTATCAGCATAAATTTTGGCATACTACTCATATTTTCAACTTTTAGTTATATGTAAAAAGCTTGAGATCCTTTCACTGGGTCTAAGCTCATAAATGGGTTTAGACTCATCCCGTTATATTATATTATATACAGATCAGCAGAATCACGAATAGCAGGTGAAAGGACCACGGATACACTTGGAGGAGGTGTCTTTTGCTTTTCATTGTTTTTGTACTGTCTGTGTTATTTTGTAAGAAATCTCCATCCAAAAGGATCCACGAGAAAAATGTAGCAGTTATGCAAGCTAAAATTACCACAAGGAAGAATCAACGGATTGTGATCGGAATGTTTCGAGAATGTTATCAGGTTAGCTAGAGGGAATAAATCAATTCAGGGTGGTCGCAGAAAGGGACATATGAGCATCAACGCTTTGCCTGTTTGGTAATCGGATTGGGTTGTAGTAGCCGTTTGGATGGTTACGACGGTTTGAATGATAGATGTGATGCGATATGACATTGATTATATGTTATATTAATTGTTTTAATGATTATACTCTAGTTTACGCCGGATTACCTGCATAGCCTGGCAAGCGGACGAGTGATTATGGTGAATTGTCATTAATTATGGTGAATTGTCATTAGTCATGGAGGTAGAGAGGTTTATGAATGGATATTGCCGATTTGGTTATGAAATAGTTAAACAGCGAATTTGAATTAGTTTACGAATGCTGGAAATGTATGATTTTACTTTACGAGTATATGCATTTTATTTTCACAGCAATATACAATTTACAAAAAGTATACTAATAATTTTTGTAACGAATATGGAAATAAGAAAAGACTAAAAAAAGAATGCTTTTAAAAATAACTAAATAATAAAAGAAAACAGTCCAATTTTCAATAATTTGTATTTGTTGTATTTAAGAATTGTAACTAGGAAAAATCTATGTGATTACGATTGAAGTTAGTTTGGTTTCAATTGGAAAACTAAATAACTTGGAGGGAAAGTTGTGAATTTTCAAATTTGAAACATGAAAAAGTGTGGGTAGAAGTTTAGTACCATACCTTGGAGATCTAAACTTTTGGTGGATTCATATATGAATTCACACCCCCAAGCTCTTGTAACAATAGTAGAGAGGAGGAATGGAGGACCATACATGTAAACGCGCTCCAGCTCAGGCTCGGGAGAGTCAATTCGGGTCTCGAATCTCGATATTTTTGCTGCGGGTTTCATTTGATAAGTCGATTAAATTAAGCACACGATTAATTTGGTAATTCGATTAAAATGGGAATCTAACTCGCCACTATGAACGTGTTTATGGCCGCGATTTCGGGAACCGAAATGGCACCTGTCAAGGGGCATTTTCGGAATCAAAATGGTAACGTCGTGTTTTCTACACTCGCAAGAAAACTTCTCACGCCATCTTTGTTCTGTTTCTTCTATTCTTCCTCTCACGGACGAACGTCTCTCTCTCTCTCTCTCTCTCTCTCTCGAGACTGCAATTCTCTGAGGTACAATCGAGGACGATCCCGTTGGTGTGCGCCGACGAAGATCGTGTGCAGTCGTATCCTGGGAGTGGATCGTCAGTACCCTACGCACCGGTATTGTGGGGGTGATATCCTCTCCAAGGATAGTCCATTTCATGGACGCTTCGGTGATTTCTAATCTAATCTCTCTTTTATTTTGTTTGCCGCAATATGTTTATTGCTTTACCTTTTTTGGATCTCGCCGGATTTATGTTTCCATTTGTTTAATCGGTTCCTACTTGCACGTTGTAATCAGATAATGGATTGGAAATGTATGACGTTAATGATGTTAATCTATAATATGTTTATTTCCGTTCATTCGAATCTACGTAATTACTGATTTTTATGTGCACCGGTATTCATGTTATCAACAGTATTCACATTCCATATTTGTATATCTATTTGTATCATTAAAAAATGAATATTCATATTTGAATCCTCTAAATTTTGAACATTTTTTATATTGGCATTTATCAAGATTAAGGATATCAAATTCTTATTCATTTCCATCGAATGTTTCTCTTTAGGCACTCTTATTCGTTGGATGTGAGAAATTGGCATCCGAATCATCCATTTGACGAATGTGAAAATTAACGAATACGAATATATTTGGATTATCCTGATCCCGCATAACTAAATTACAATGTCCTCAATTGATCAAGAACAATCTTATCTGCTCGGTTTGCAATTTTGAAAAATATCGTTATATCACTATATTTATACGAACATGTGCCGATGTACATAGGTTTATAAATCAAAGATTAGGACTGTGGTTCAAAACTTCATATAAAAACACCATAGGAGTTTTGTTAACCGCAAAATCTGGATTAATTAATTTAAACCTATGTTTCATCAAGATAAAAAGACTAGGTTGATCGACGTTACATATATACGTGAATATTAATTAGCCAGGGGGAATGTGGCATGATTTATTTAAAAAATAGCGACAAGAAGAAGAAAATGTTGCAACAAAAAGAAGAAATGTTCCCGGTTATTTTCAATAGTTGTCCACTTTGTGAAGCTCGTGTTGAAACAGTGGATCATCTATTTTTTCTTTGTGAGAAGGCCAAACACATTTGGAGAGAAGAAGGAGCTGGCTCGTTACATCTGCAGGACCTTGATACCTTCTGGGAGTCTATTTTTCTCGGCAAACACCGTGCTAGGGGTACCTTACTCCGTCCACTAGGAATAATATGGGCTATTTGGTTAGGTAGAAATGGTGTTCTTTTCTCTTCACAACATTTCTATTGTGAGAACGTAGTCTTTCATTCTAGGTCTCTTCTTGAGTCCTGGCTTGTGTAAGATTCTTTGTAATCCATTCTCTTCTTATTAATTTATGTGGGACGGACACCTAAGCGTGTTTCTCCCTTTTTGACTAAAAAAATGTTGCAACAAAATAATCAGAATTATATAAAGATAGATTGGTATAATAAAAAAACCACTAGTGCACTGAAATATTCATTAAAGCATGTTTTAATTTTTGCTAATTTAGCAACGATAAAAAATCGTAAGAAAACTGATGAATAACTTTCCTTGTACCATTTGTTGATGTATTACGAATTTCAAGAATCATAAATGATTCTGTATCAGACTGTATTAGTAGTTACAATTTTAACATTATATTATATTAGAAAATGTATGCAAATTATTCATTGCCGTAGAAGTAAACTAAACTGTGAGAATTCCAGATAAATATTTTCAGCTCAGTATTAAAAATAAATAAATATTTTCAGCTCTTCAAATACGAAAAATAAAATCCGCCGCCTGAATATATTACCATTCCGATATTCCACAAAATATATTTTTGTTTTGAGAACATCCGGTTTATATTTGAGTTACAGTACCAAATTATGAAGATGCGAAATCCATTTAGCAATTTGCAAAATTATAATTATTCTTATAACTCCCAACAAATGTTCTATTTGTTGCCGATAATTTATATAATTTATCACGAATGTCCATTGAAATTTTCATGAAAACATGTTTTAATTTTTGCTGATGATCAATCTCGGTTAAAAGAAATCTTATGAAAGTCGATGAATGACCTTTTGGTAAATAATATGTTGCCAGTTATTATCTCAACAAATGCAACATCCACCCCAAATTTCAAGTTTCATGAAATATTACTGTTGTCCAATAATATTTTATAAATCGAACATTATAAGATATTAAAAAGGGGTTGATGTGGCTGCCCCTGGGGCAGCCAACATAGCTGCCCGCCCTATTTTTGGGCAAATTTTTTATTTTTTTTGGAAAATATCACCATGTATATTCATCCCTATATCTCTCATGTATGTCATTCGAATTTCGTCAGAAACAGAGACTCCTACAGCCTCCATCCAGACATGATCGATTTAAAAAATCCTGCGACCGTTAAAAAATGGCGTCTGGATGGAGGCCGTAGGAGTCTCTGTTTCTGACGAAATTCGAATGACATATATGAGAGATATAGGGATGAATATACATAGTGATATTTTCCAAAAAAATAAAAATTTTTGTAAAAAATGGAGTGGGGCAGCCCCATTTTTTCCTATTAAAAAATGGTCACAAATTAGTCCTTGCCATATGTCAGTTTTGCAGTAAACTGTGAGAATTGCAGACAGATAATCACGCAGCTTTAATCCCTCTGGACTAAAAATAAATAAAGATTTTCAACACTTCAAAATACAAAAAAGTGATATTCGAGTAATTGTCGATGCGAGAGAGTGGTACGACCAGGAAGAGAATTAGACAATAGACAGACGCATACGAGGTCTGCTTTTCTTAACGGTTATTTACTTCTTTGACTCACATCCCTTCCTGCGCAAGCTTCACGTCTACGCTTCGCACCATACTTAACTAATTCCGATGAGCCATGAGAGGAAGGATGCCCCGGACTGCACTGCCAGCCCTATGAACCGACAACTCAAAATGAGCCTTGGTTTGAAACCAAGCCTCCTTCGACACCTTGCGACGACAAGAACCACAGCCCTAAATATATCACCATTCCCATTTCAATATTCGACATGATTATTTTTCAATTTTGAGAATGACGATTCAATTTTACCGTTTGCATTACAGTTACGAAGATTCTAAAATCCATTTAGCTAATTGACGAGTAAAATATTCCGATACTTTCAGTTTTAGATCCTAACTTTGTTTAAATATAAGCATCACGTAATTGTCTAAAAAATATTAATCATGCGATTTTCGGTTTTCTCGATTTATTTTTGTTCTAATAAATCTCCTTCACTTTCAGTATGCATCTGTTTACTTAAATCGATACTGGTTGTTTGTTTAAAGAAAATCTAACAACTAATCTTGGAAAACTTCCTCCATCATTAATCATCTTCCTGAGTAACATATCAAAACGACGTGATTAACATTGATAATGGGAAGAAAAATACTAAATTAAAACATTCATAACAAGAGAAGTCAAAATGGTATCTCTGAATAGACACAACAATCAAACTCCAATAACAACATTCACAGTTGATCAGCATAACATCGGATCTGAACACCGAATAACGTGATAGTGGCGGTGGCACTGGTGTTGAAAATGTAATTTATAATTTGCCTAAGAAGTATTATTATTGTAATGGTTCTATATACAAATAGACCTACAATCCTCCAACCCATATGAAGACAAGTGGGCTTATATACTCCACCAACATATGGAAAAGTTTAATGAAGATATGCATTTGGGAGAATATTCTAGAAAAGAGAAAGGTGGAGAAAATATCTATATATTTCTCCACCTCCCACCAAAATATCTAGATATTTCTACTTAAAGGATAAGCATGTAAGAGAATTCTAGATCCCTCTTCCAAAATATCTCCACCCTCTTGTTTGACCTATAAATACCACCCAAGAGGTCCTCATTTCACACACAACAATAAGGAGAAGTTCTCTACCAACACAATAGTCTCTCAAGTGTCCTCCTTCCAAGTGATTTAAGTCCCTCTTCTTTTATTGTAAGCATTGTAAGTCCTCTTCTTGTAAAGTCCAAGACATGTATGCAAGTTTAAGTTTTAATGAAAAGAAGTTCTTGAGTTCTTATCTACCTTGTGCATTGATCCATATTCCCTCCCTCTAATTTGCTTCTTATACACCACCAATCTTCCGCTGCTCCAACAATCGGCTCCCGACAGTGAGAGCGTGAGGTCAGTCAACAGCGGCAGTGCAGGCATTGTGGTGGCATCGGGAGCGGGCTGATGGCCATGATCTCTACCATCAACAAGGTCTAAAGCGATGTTTGCATGGCATTCCCCTTGCTCGTAGACGGAGTTCTTCTTCTCGACGTCGTGATCGGCTGGTTCCAAGATCCGCAACAGCTGCGGAGGACATCGTTGGTTCTTCCGCTCCATCTTTGCGGCCATTGCCGCAAGCGCTGACAAGGCCGCTGCTTTCGACTCGTCGGCGACATCCCGCAGCCCGATGCTCCTCGATCTATGTCTCCCCGACAGCATACGCTTATGTTTTTTTATCCATGTCTCCTAATAACCAGAACAAAATTTACAAGAACCGGTCGCACTTATATAGCTAGATATTATATTTTTAAGATTTCAGACACTCATATTCCTAAAAGAATTGACAGGATTGCCCCGACCATAAGATTTCATATGCTCATATTTTCAAGATTTCAGATACTCATATTCACGTAAAGATAAATAGGATTTTTGATTGCTCCAACTATAAGATTTCAAACTGTAATCACCAGATTCTAAGATGTTAATCGCGCTGATAAAATTTATATAAAGCTCCTTTAATACTAAATCTTTTTGGTTTAGTTACTAACTCCTACTAGTAATACGGAAGATCTTATCACGTGATCAACCTGCTCTTATAAATTGCAAGTCACGTGACTTGGCTTAGCCTTATAAGCTGGAGGTATCGAACGGAATCCGTTCCATTTAACGTGAGAAAAACGATATCCGCTCTAAACTAGCTATAAATAATAGACTTATACGTAAATACCGATTTCCCGAGAAATAAACGCGCGCATAGAATTAATCAAATGATGACTAATTAGAAAGAGAGAGGGGTTGAGGGCATGCACACTGGTGTAATTTTACATATATTGGGCATATATTTTCTATGTTTTTTTTACTTTTTTGAAATATCACCATGTATATTCATATATATATATATATATATATCCCTCAATTTATATCATTCGAATTTCATCAGAAACAGAGACTCGTATATCCTTCTAAAACAGGTCGATTACAGCAATTCTAAATCATTAAAAAAATACATTTTCTAGATGGAGGTATAGGAGCCTCTGTTTCTGACGAAATTCGAATGACGTATAGGAGGGATATAGGATGAATAAATAAATGGTGATATTTTCCCAAAAAAGTAAAAAAAAGCGTGAAAGACATAGGCCTCGGTGCATTACATGCACCTGGATGCATACTCCCCAATCTCATATATATATATATATATATATATATATATATATATATATATATATATAGGGATAAATGGGGGCTGCCCCCTAGGGGGAGCTAACTTGGGCTCCCCCCGCCCATTTTTCACCATTTTTTTATTTTTTTTTTTGAAAATTTCTTCCATGAATATTCATCACTATATCCCTATATTATGGTATTAAAATTTCGTGCGAAACAGAGACTCCTACGGCCTTCATCCAGACAGTCATTTTTTAACGGTAACAGGATTTTTAAATCGACCCCGTTTGGATGAAGGTCGTAGGAGTCTCTGTTTCGCGCGAAATTTTAATACCATAATATAGGGATTTAATAATGAATTTACACGGTTTTAGATTTCAAAAAAATAAAAAAACTTATGTCAAAAAAGGGCGGGGGGAGCTAAGTTAGCTCCCCCTAGGGGGCATACACATTTTTCCCATATATATATATATATATGGATTAAATGGAGTTGCCCACTGGGGGAGCTAACTTGGCTCCTCTCGTCCCATTTCGATATTTTTTTATTTTTTTTGAAAGTTTTTCCGTGAAATTTTATCAGTACGTCCATATATTATGTCATTCAAATTTCGTACGAAATCGATATTCTTATTACCTCCATCCAGACATTCATTTTTAACGGTAACAGAATTGCTAAAAACGACCACATCTTGATGGAGGTCGTAGGAATCTCTGTTCCACTTGAAATTTGAATGACATAATATAAGTATATATTGATGAAAATCCACGGAAGAAAATTTCAAAAAAAATAAAAAAACGAGTGAAATGACGCGGAGGAGCCAAGTTAGGGCAGCCCATTTTACTCTATTTATACGTAAATGGGGAACTTGCACCATGGTGTATACTTGTTGTATGCACCAGTTTTAACAGCCATTGGATCTACGTACATCCAAGCACTCCTGCTCATCCCACTTTTCAATAAAATCCCCAATTCCCAAGAACGGGCAACAGAGAAGAAGCATCACCCTTCCTTTCCATTTACCTCCCTCGTTGTTGGCCACAACACCCGCAACTCTAGCCTTCACGCCTCCCATCTTCCTCCCTGTGGCGTAGTTTATACATGCTTATGTTGATATATGCTTACATGAGTAGTCCATTTATAAGACCATCTGAACCATCCTAAGTTGATACCTTATTGTAAATTTACATGATGTCCTTATCGTTCTAGATTCAACCACTTTTTGATGTTTTTTATCATTAATGATTTGGGAAATAAGCAAGTACAACAAAGAGGGGATTTGTCAATAAAGCATATAGCTGATCTTCATGCTGCTCATACCTTCTGGTTAAGCTGTATAAAATGTTAATTGATCTAGAATTATAATTTATATGATTTCGAATGTGAAGAACTGAATGCAACTCCGATGGCAACAAGTTAACAAATTTATTATTGCAACAAAAAATATCCAGAGATCCAGATTGCACAAACACGTAAAGGAAGAAGATAGTGAGTAGAAACAATATTATTCAAATATACATACAGTAGAAAATTATGATAAGATGTTAACCTTAATGTACTCATGGGTAATTGGTTCGATCTTCTACAACTAATATTGTCAGTGAAAATATTTCTCTTCATGGAAAAGTCCTATCGAGGTGGATCAATGAGCTTGGTGACTATGTACGTTCAAATATGGATCTTTAAAATTTCATATGTCATGTACTGAACTGAAACCTTTGAGCAATCAGCTCAGTGAATTCTTTTTTTCACTTAAACATTTGACAGTCTACAACACTAAATATGTTGAATAGAGAATCCAACCTATTACTTGTCATAACATTTAGCCATTTGTCATGTACTTATCTTTGTCAAAATCACAAATCTTAAAACATACCATTACTGTACAAACACAATGACAGTACATGAAAAAACTATACATAATAGAAACACTGACAAGTGTACATTGAGACTCGATACAACATCTTATTATCGAATAGAATTAGGGAGTACTAAATACATTAATATAAGATGTTGGATCCTAATTTTTGTCAATTTTTATTTTTTTTGAAAAATATTGCTATGTATATTCATCCGTATATCTCTCCTACATGTCATTCGAATTTCGTCAGAAGCAGAGACTCTTGTGTCCTCCATCTAGAACATGTACGATTACAGCAGTTCTAGGACTGTTAAAATTACATGTTCTAGATGGAAGGTATATGAGTCTCTGTTTCTGACAAAATTCGAATGACATGTAGGAGGGATACAGGGATGAATATACATGCAATATTTTAAAAAAAATAAAAAAATGCAGAAAATTGAGGTGGAAACATAGAATAATATGCATCCATTCAATCCATATAGTTGAATTTTTATAATATGCATTCATTCAATCCATATGGTTGAATTTTTTATAAGATTTCGAGAAAAAAAAGGATACATCAGGTTGCGGTTAACCTACAGTAGAAGGGTTGCGGTAAGCTAAACTAAGTTGAAAATTGACTAGTAATTTACAGTATTGTTGTATTTGAGCATTTCAGTTGCATCATTAGAATTGTAAAAGAACATTTTGGTGAGTTTGTTGCAGATTGGTCGAATAGGCGATCTCTTAGCTTTAACTTCAATATCCGCAGCTGTTCTCCTTTTCGACTTCACGATCTGATTCGCTTTATAATGCGTGGATGTTGCAGAGGATACTGTTGCCTCCGATTCACCTCTACGATCATTGTTGCAATCACCAACAATGTCTGGTCGACCAACAAAAAAGGGAAGAAGTAGAAGCACTTGTATAGCAAGAGACAAGTCACGATAGATTTGCAACAAGCCTTATCGAACTGAACTTCGGTACTACCATCTTTAGAGAGAGGACCCAACACTTGCATTGGTGGTGACATTGTGTTGCGTCGATGGCGAAGTATATCAACGATGATTATGAGATTATAAGTTGGATCCTCAGCATGATTGGGAATTGTAAGCTTCTTCATCTTCAAGAGCGATTTTCTCCTCCTTTTCTTCCGCTGGTCATGTTGCGTCAGCTTGTTGCTTAACTCTACGCCTTCTGTGTATTCCTCTTGCTGCAGCTTGCTCTCACATCAGCTGCACGGACGTTAGGCGAACCGTGACCAGGATTGGTGAGTGACCAGAGAATGTATGTAGAATCAAGAGCCTTGTCCCCGGAGATCACGAAATATGACAGATTTTGGCTCATAAGTTACATGTCTATAGAGTTTATATAGAGAATCACGACACTGCCATCATATGTAAGAAACAATTAAGAGTATGAATATCTGGAGTTGATTTCAATCCTATATCTTAAGATCTTGTTGGTATATTCATATTTCACTGGAATTTATTTGGTTTGTTCTGTACTTTCAATATATATAAACTCTATATCCATATAACATGCAGATGAATTCATGTTAAGTTTTAAAAAAACTTGTGCAGATCAAATAAACTTTGGCTACCAAGACAAGAACATAAGCAGAAACCAACTCCCTTGAATATATATAAGTTTCACACAATGTTGTTCAAGCAAACACTGTACATTCATAATTTACGATGAGAGAGCGAGAGACCAAGTAGGGAGGAGGCAGCGAGCGACATCGAGGTGGTGTCCCATCCCCGTCTCCATGTCCACTTGAGAGTTTATTCATTCTTGTGCCACTTTCACGAACTCACATTGGACGGACGAACTTCAGAGCTTGGACAGCGCGACATCCCATCACATCAGCAAAGAAGTCTGGGACAGGAGACAAACATAGATCAGTCGAACATAATCGAGAGATGACGGGAAAATAAGTACAGAATCCGAAAGTATGCGTGCAAGATGCCAACCTGAGTCCTCTTTTGTGAAGCAGAGGGAGGGGTGATACGGAACACATTCCCGTAAAAGCCTCCTTTACCGACCAGCACGCCCATTTCTGTTCAAACAGTTGCCATCAGTACTTCGATAACATTGCAAAGAGAATACAATAGATGGTTCAAAAACCGTTAGCAAGAGAAACACCGCACAAGCATTCAGTTCAGCAAAACGATCGAGAATACTCGAAGTCGGCTATGGTTATTGTAACAGCCATACCCCCAAATATAGTGCCACATCGAAAACTCACAAGGTGTGGGTGTAGTATATAAGTGATGGGGGCTACTACTTGACAACCTGGTTTTAAGCATTTTGGGTGGTTGTCAACGGGTCCATTTGGGCCCGAACCCAACAAGTTGTCCGGGCCAGTTTCCTCGATAACGGACCGGGAACCTAAGCCCGGGACGTTACAGTTATGTTGGATCAAACGGATAAGAACTCGATTGATTAGATCCTAACATGTCGTATCCAACCATTCCAAATCAGGTGATGGAGCATCGGATCATTTAAAAATTGATCACAGGCAATCAAGATATTGAATTTCAAGGAGGATCGAATCGCCAACAAGTTGTTACAAACTACATTTAGCCAACTCGAGCGTTAAGATTTTTACCATTCGACATTGATTTATTTGGAACTTGTTACGAAAATAGCAGTCGATAAAACCTGCTGAACTACATGGTTCATGCATGACAGATATCAGAAAAAGAAAGGATGTGAGTTCTAGATGCCATGCAATTGATTCCAAGAGAACTGACCTTTCATCTGCTCCATCACAAGCTGGATTTCGGTTTTAGCCGGAGTTTTCAGCCTGCGATCCTCGACAAGCTCCACGCCGAGCATCAGCCCTCTGCCCCTCACATCTCCAATAACTGCAGTGGATATCCATAAATTTCTGTCAAATGGAGTGATTGTAACACTGAGAACAAGAAAAGGATGACAACAACAACAACAACGAAGGAAAACAATCACATTACCTATGAATTTCTAAGTTCCTAACAAGGTGTTATGTGTTCATCAATCGGTAAAAAACTTAGCGATCTAAATCACTTCGCACACTACTAAATCTAAGCCAAAATATGTAACATAAAAACAACTTGATGGTAATCAACGTAAATCACGAATTGATATCTACAGAGCTAAATTTGCAAATAACTCACTTAAAGCAGTGAATTAAGGTGATATCTATAATAGGGACCCAATGCGAGATTAAAGGTAATACGAAGTTACTTCTCGTCTAAATTGAAATCTTACTGTCGTGTTTTTCCTTGAGGGCTTCGAGGCGCTCTTTCAGATATGAACCGACAACCAGAGCATTCTCTTGAAGCTTTTCCTTCTCAAGAACTTTAAGAACAGCGTGCCCTCCTGCAGTACAGACAGGGTTGCCTCCGAAGGTGTTGAAGTAGCTGCGACGGGTCAAGACCTGGGCAATTTCCGGCGTGGTCACGACAGCGCCAATAGGGATTCCATTTCCAATACCCTGAAGGAAAACCAATTTAGTGAGTAAAAGGAAAAGGTCAGAGGCTTCAAAATCCATAACGAGAAGTTAAACTGCTTAATCAATATCACCTTCACAAAAAGAATCGAGAGATCTCACAATATTAAATAACAACCACTCCTTCGAAACCGAGAAAATAGGCGAATTTTCATCCTAAAAAAGGAAAAAGTGTACAATTTTGTCTTGGAACTACACATCTATGCTTAAACAACTTTGATATTTATATATCCGAATCCACATCATGCATTCAGACATCAGAAAAAAACCACATACAACAGAACAACAACAACCAAGCCCTTTCCCACATTAAGTAGGGGTTCAGTAGTATGAACCTATATAACAATTCATGTTCAAGTATGTTTGTGACATAATCACATACATCAAAGATATTTTATAACTAACTTGATACCTGGTCGTCGTTAAGAAATAATCATAGAAGGAGAATTGGAAGGAAATCTCACCTTTGCCATGGTAACTATGTCAGGAACCACTCCGTGAGCCTCGAAACCCCAGAAGTGAGATCCCGTGCGAGCGAATCCGGACTGCACTTCATCCGCTATGCAAAGGCCGCCTGCTTTCCTTACAGAACTGTATACAGCTGGTAGATATCCGGGCGCCAATTCCAGGATTCCACCAACTCCCTGTATTCTCAGACATATCAGAAAAAAAGTGTAAGATAGTAGAGGAAAGAACAAGCAAGAGAGGCGAACTCCAAGCGAGAAGGCCCCAAGATCTACCTGAATGGCTTCAGCGATGAACCCAGCAACTTTGCCAGAAGTTCCAAAGTCGATAATTTCCTGGACATCTCTTGCGTACGTCTCTCCATCGGAACCAAATAGACCTCTATATTGATCTGGATTCTGTGCGTGGTGAACTCCACTCTGACCGATACAGAAGAACAAAAGAATATGAACTCTTGATGCACATTAAGAACATTATAAAATTACAACATAAATTTACCACAATCATCAAGAAAGTACCACACATAAAAAGCAAATTCTATATCAATTCCAAATTAAGACCCAACAAGAATATTGCAGATAATTTCACAACAAAGATCCGAAATTAAAGCCTGCAAAATGGATTAAACTAGCTGTCTTTAAACAGATCCTATACCTGAACTATGTTAAACTTCCAGTTGCATTGAGCAGTTGCCCCCATGGTTCCAGCCGCATTGCCGTGGTACCCATTTCTGAGAGAAATAATATCTTGGCATCCAGTGTAAAGCCGTGCAATCATCAAGGCCAGCTCGTTGGCTTCAGTTCCCGAATTCGTGAAGAACACGACCTGCAAAACATATCATTCCTAAGATCTCAAAGAGCCCAAAAAGATAGTAACAAGGACAACAATAGAGTAAGTGACGATATACCTTGAGATTTCCAGGAAGCTTGGCAGCCAGAGCTTCTGCAAAGTCGGAAATGGCGCTGTTCAAGTACACGACGGTGGAGTGCTGCAGGCGCTTAGTCTGGTTAATGATGGCATGGATCACATCTGGATGGCAATGTCCACAGCAAACGGTTGCGATTCCTGCAAAGGCATCAAGGTAACGACGTCCGTCTTCATCAAACAAATACTGCATCTTTCCATCCACGATATTCAGCTGCAAATACACAAGAAGATTGTTCATATATAGATAAATAAGTCCGAATCATTTTCGCATAGGGATTCACAAGTAAATGATCAAGTGGCAAATTATCCAGATTTTGCATAGCATGAATTACATGAAATTGGTAATATCAGTGAAGGGGGGAGTCTGTAATCGATTTAGTTCGTATCTGAAGAAAAAAATTCGTGGAAAAAGACCATATCTGAGAAAATAAAAGGGAAAAAAGCGACCACGGAATATACTTCAATTTGAATCACAGAAGCCAACAACAGACAAATTTGTTTATAATTAACCTTCAGATGACGTGAAGAACAACAGCAGAAAAATTTTACGTCATCCTCACAATTGTTCTACAGACGCACACGTCACAAAAAGGATCAACCCATTAAAAATTCCATGAGACACATTTATTTCCCATCCACTCGTACCACGTTCATGGAAACCATAGAGACCAAAATCTCAAAAGGAAAAGGTTTTTAGACCAACCGATGCGAACTTTCCGACAACCAACATCACAAAAAGGATTGAAATCGATAGAGATGCGTTCAAACGGCCAAACGAAGAAGAAGAAAAAGAGAGGAGGCGGCACCCACGGGATTCTTGTAGAAGTGGAACATGGAGGGGCTAAGGTACTCGGAGCGCTTCCTGAGGATCTCCGCCGCTCTCGGCCCGTCGTACGGAGGCGGCGAGTAGTCGAACGGCGGCATTCTCGGTACGACGTCCTCTGCCGCCGCGGCTGCCTGCGTGGCGAAGGCCCTCGCCCGGCGGAGGCAGAGGAGGCGAGAGGCGAGAGATCTCTGCATCTTCTGGGCGGAGGGAGGAGAAATGGGAGATGGGTTCTTCTAGATTTGCAGAGAGGTGGAGGAAGAAGCTCTCCCCCGCTCTCTCTCTCTCTCTCTCTCTCTCTCTCTATGTATATATACCTCTACGTAGATCTCTGTTTGTTGGAGGAAGAGAACAGCGGGGAAAGAAGCTTTTATAGTGGGAAGGACGGAGGAGAGGGAAAGGAAATAAATATTTGCAGATTTTGGATGTTTATTTTGGATGTGATTTTTTTAGGATTTTTACATCTGTATCCATCTAAATATTCTGATAACGATTACTAACCTACTTTTTCTGTAATTACGTTTATACCTGTCTTTTTTTTATTTCAGTGTTCTACTCATGGTTTTAAAAACCGAGCTAGACATCAAATCGTGCAAGTATGCCTTTTGATTTTTATGATCGGACTAATGGGATCGAGCGGTAAAATCAATGATGATGTCATCATTTTATAAAAATTGAGAAACCGATGATATTGTCATACAAATAAATATGAAAAATGCTACATCATAGCTTTAGAAGATTTGTACACCAGTGTCCTTCCAAGTTGTTCCAATAATAATTATACCCTTATTTTTTACATTTACATGTGTGCACTTATGTTTTTAAAAAACACATATTAGTGGTCTTTTATTAGTACATTTGTGTTCATATATTATACTGACATAACGACAGTACTGTTATTTTTTAAGAATATGAACACAAGTGAAATTGCTAAAAAGTTAGGGGTATAAATGTTATTAAAAAAACTCAAAAGTACGGATATGTGATGTATAAAATTAACAATTTTAAAACTATTTAAACTCTAACTCATGACAAGTGTTAATTTAATGCTTCTCATAGTATGATTTTGACAACATCTTCTTGTTTATTGTTGTTAAAAGTAGACAACCTCATACACAAAGTGGGAGGAGAGAGGTAATGCTCGTATAGCAAGAATGGAGATGCGATAATGAATCACTGGCACACGTGAGAAAAGAAGAGATAAAGGAGTACTATACTATGGGCTAGAATGAAAATGGATTATGAATAGTTTATAAATATTTAAACTTTAAGAAATTACTTGAAATTATTTTTTGTTAAAAATGAGTAGTTAATTATGTGGTTTGATTCAATTTGTTCAACGAGATTTAAGTGATTCAAGCATGTTTTTATTGATTTTGATTTAATCTTATTCTCTGAATAAAAATTAGGTGGATGGATTGTTTTTCTTTCAATTCTTTATTTATTCGATTGAAGTTATCGATTCAGTTTGATTTTTAGAACTTTGGTTTACTTATTGAAGATTAGCAACTAATTATGAAAGTATAAAAGATTAGGAGTATTAATATCTCATCCTTATATATGAAAATTGATAATTGAGGATAAAAAATACTTCCTTATACTCTCTTTGTTTATGATTAAGGGGGGAGAGAAGGGTTGCACACTTTCTTTAGAGTGGTAGTCCACTGCTTCTAAAACTAGACCACAAGAGATGTACATTCAAATAAAATATTTTTGCAAAATTGAAATTATCAGCTAATTATATCGAAATCACATAAACTGCAACCAATAAAATAAAATAAAAGTTTAGATAAAGTGACATGTTAAATTAAATCGCACGAAGTTATATATTAATGTACCCCATAAATGCATATTCGTGCCTATATGTACAATGATAAATGTATACAAAACATTATAAATACGATTATCGATATTCATATCCGAAAAAAAAATCATATCAATATATTTAGGGATTTTATCACTTGTGCCCCTCTGAGATATCGCAATATCAGTTATGCCCCTATCTTTTTGGTAATATCAGTTGTACCCCTCACTTCTTTCGCCGTTATCACTTGTGCCCTTCCGTCAAATTGACCGTTAATAAGTTGACTCAACCATGATTTTTTCAAACCTTAGTACAGTTAAGAGGGGTATTATTGTCCATACCTCTTTATCGTCTTGTTCATCCATTTGTTCTTCTTCCTTTCTCCTCATAATTTCTCTCTCTTAGTGACACCTTCTTGCATCCATTGAATCTCTAAAAATTTTGCATTTTCTAGGATATATCACTCATAACGGATCAAAGATGAATTTTTATGAATCAGTTAATCAAAAATTCATCTTGATTTAACAAAAACCGAAAGCTATCCAATTTCAAGACGAGGAGGAGCGGGGCAACCTGGGCGCATGCGCGACGGGGGCAGGGGGCGCGGGGATCTGAGCGCGGGGGCGCTGAGGCAGGGGGCGACCTGGGCGTGGGGGGTGAGCGGCAGGGGCAGGGGAGGCGCGGGGGCAACCTGGGTGCAGGAGGGGCGACGGGGGCAGGGGAGGCGCGGGAGGACCTGGGCACGGGAAGGGCGGCGAGGTGGGGGGGCCTTGGGCGCGGGAGGGGCGACGAGGCGCGGGGGGACCTGGGCACGGGAGGGGCGGCGAGGCGCAGGGAGACCTGGGCGTGGGAGGGGCGGCGGGGGCAGGGGAGGCGCGGGGGGACCTGGGCGCGGGAGAGGCGGCGAGGTGCGGGGGGACCTGGGCGCGGGAGGGTCGACGGGGGCAGGGGAGGCGCGGGGGGACCTGGGCGCGGGAGGGGCGGCGAGGTACGGGGGGACCTGGGCGCGGGAGGGTCGGCGGGGGCAGGGGAGGCACGGGGGGGGCCTGGGTGCGGGAGGGGCGGCGGGGGCGACCTGGGCACGGGGTGGGGAGGGGGGCTCGAACTCGTCGTACACAGGGGGCTTGAGCCGGAGGTTGTACAGACCGGGGGAGGGATCCGAGGGAGTCAGCTGGAATGGTGTTGTCGGAGGACCAGAGGGGGACGCCGGCGGAGTCGAAGAGGGCGAGGGCGACTGGGGCGGAGGAAGAGGGCAGGCTGGAGGTGGAGGAGGAGTTCCGGACAGAGAGGGAGGAGGAGGAGGTGGGAGGAGGAAGAGGATAGGGAAGAGGAGGAAGAAAAAGATGACGAGGAAGAAGTGTAAAATGACCATTGGATCTTTTTTTCGAAATTAATTCCGCTTATGTCCTCAAAGTTAACGTCCGTTTGCACTGTAGATGGACGGTCACTAACCCGAGGGGCACAAGTGATAAAATAGCAAGAAGTAAGGGGCACAACTGATATTACCAAAAAGATAGGGGCATAACTGATATTGCGAGATCTCGGAGGGGCACAAGTGATAAAATCCCATATATTTATTCTCAAAAAGACATGAAAATGATATATCGATATCATTATTAGTGCGGTAAAATACAAAAAGATATATCGTTATCGATGTCCATATCCTCCAAAATCAAAAAAGCATATCCATATCTCCTTAAAACGGACATGATGACCGACGAATATGTAAAAATCTGTATCCGATTGCATACTAGTTGTTCTCATACATATACTAACTGAATATATATATATATATATATATATATATATATATATGTATGTATGTATGTATTTTGTATGAGACCAAAGGTTATCGAACATTTGATTTTGGAAGTGTAAAACATTCAAATATTTGTTTTCCACGACACATTTGATTTTGGGAATAAGAAGTCTAACCAAACGCGGGCACAAGAGATTTCCTCAATATCCATTACATTTGAATTTGCATTTATTTTTTAATTTTGAATAAATTTAAAAAAATTGTTCTTGAACTATACACTTTATTTCAATGTTATATCCGAACTTTAAAAGATAACAATATGATACCGGGACTTGCATATTTGTCTCAATGGTAACCTTTATTTTTAAATGTTGGCTTGGTAATTTTAGGGGTCCGAAGCGTCCCCACTGGGATTTGAACCCGAGTCGTTTAAAGTGAAAGCACATTGCTCTACCACCCAACCACTCCTTGGGTTCTCTCATATCTGTTTTAACGGACTGTTGAAATTTAAAGCTAGAAAGATAATATAATCAACTTAATTTCAATAGTAAAAGACCACATTAGGGTATAAACGAGTCGAACCTGAGCGAACCAACCCAGGCTCGGTCCGGCTCGTTTAACATACTTTCAGGCTTAAGCTCAGTTTGGCTCGATAAAATGAAAACTGTAATCAGGTTCAGTTCTGACTCGGGTAAGGTTCGTAAAGGTTCGGTTCGGCTCATTAAAGGTTCGTTTAAGAATAAATGTTGTGCATGTGTTTCTGTTCAAAGGGAAAAATCGCAGTTTCATGGGAGGGTTTTGTGGGATTTCGGGAATAGGGAATAGGGACTTAGGGAGTGGATGACTGGATGGGTTTGGAAAAATAAGAGAATGCCCTTATGTTAATATAGAATGTATTTTTGACCAAGGATCTAATACCACTAGAAGGCTAAGATTTAGGCCTTAATGCAACATGGAAGCGTGAATATTACATCGAATACGATATAGGTCAACTAGTCATATTAATGACAAGGGGAAGTCGAATTTAAAAAATTTAATAAATTGAAACCACAAGATTCGAGAACACTTCTCAAATCGTTTCATCAAGATCTTAACTGCGTAATTAGTATTACCTCTTGGAATGTGTTTATGGTCTCTAATTTATAAAGTATGAGATTCACCTGTCTCAAGTCCGATCTAACATAAAAGAAATTGCAATTACAAGCGAAGCTCCAACAATTCGAGTAGATTATATGAGGTTGAAATATGTTGTTCATCTCACAAAATACAGATCCTTCTTCATGAGAAAGAAGCACCGAAGACGGAGGAGATCTAAGAGCAGTTGATCTGGCAGCACGACATCGGTGCTCTCAACAACCCTCAAGTGGACGACCACTAAGGTTTGAGAGAGAGAGAGATACTATGGATGTGTATGAGTGAGGGAGAGAAATTTATTGCAACAACTTTTATTGAAGTTATTGTAGTAGGAAAGGTTTGCGCTACCCTTCCTTTTGTACTAAATTCGATGTTGGGGATGCACTCCTAGTTCAACTCATTATTTGAGAATTTGTTGCAATAATTTGCAACAACTATTAATTAATTTAAAGAAATAAATACGTTAAAAATAATCTTCGCATATTTAATTTCAGCTAACTCAATAAGATTCTCATGAACAAAGTAGGACTAAGGTCCTTCCATTTAATGGGGAAGGAGAAAGCCTCCTTCCTCTTCAAGAGCCATAAATATCCATGGTGAATTGGAGAGAGAGAAATCTCTCTCCCATCAGCATATAATGTAATCTAATTACATTAAATCTTTAATCATGAATTAGTTGTAAAAAATAACTCATGCAAATTATTTGGGACAATTGCAATCAAACCATTAACAATTATGAATCAAATTCAACCACACGATATAAAATGTAAATTGCATGTACAATTAATTGTTCCTTATATATACTATATGTATGTATATATACTTTTATGTATGTAGGTGTGTGTGTGTGTGTATATAATCGAACTTTTAACGAATCGAACATGAGCGAACCTATGTTTTTGAGGTTCGGTTCATTTATTTAATCAAGCCCAAACTCGTGTTCAGATTCAGTTTATTTATTTTCGAATCGAAACTGAATTGAACTTTTAGCGAGCCGAATCTGAGCAAATGTCGAACTTGAGAAATTTCTGACAGTTCTAGACCACATTGTGACAAATCTTAAAGTTCGGATACCACGATTATTATCTTTTAAAGTTCATGTATGACTTTGAAAGCAGATATATTGTTTAGGAACTTTTTGCATTTGAGTCTTTAATTTTTTTTTTTTGAAGAAAACAATGGTACAACGTCGAGAAGATGCCTTCCCTCAAACTTCTATATATTCACAATAACTTTTAAACAGACAAAGATCAAAAAAATCTTTAAACTCTTAGCATGTTTAATCACATTTTCCATATGCATTCACTCCTCCCTGGAGATAGAACCAATTCGCGCAATCTATATTGACCATAAGATATCTATCACCCACACTTTGCTCAGACTACTTCCATTCCAAGAGCATCAAGAGATCCCAAAGCTCATTCAAGTTCTGTGTCAATACTCCTTCTACCCATACAAGAGTTGTGGCCACGATAATTCAGTGGCCACTAGTTTCTCATAGCTACAATCTGTGGCCAAAGTCTTCATACAAGAGTTGTGGTCACGACAAGTTCTGTGATCACTTGTAGTGGTCAAGATATATTCGTGGTTAGAGAACTCTCGCGACAAGACTTGTAGCTACGGTTACTGGCCACGACGTGTTGTAGTCAAAGTCTAATTCCATGATCAGAAACCCCACATCCATGGGCATAAGTCTGTAGCCACAACTTGTTTTCCTTGTAGTGATAGCAGATATTACAAAGGAACATAAGGATGATTTTGCAAGAATGTAAGGGCACAACTGATATTTAAAAAAGAGAGAAGATAAACTAATATTGTAATGTTTCAAAAGAGCACAATACATACCTTATATTATATAACAATGATATTTTTCTGTTGCCATACATCTTACCATCAATGTAAGAAAAAAAAAGAACGCACATGAAATGCATGTCTTCTCCTCGGTCAACATACTTCATCCATGACGTATGGAAAGAAGATGACAAACTATAGTTTGCATATATAGCATGTGGTCTGGTTGTTCTCTTTAATATTAATTGTTGCCACACCTACCGATATCATATGTGTGTCCTCGTCGACACCTTTGATGGATAGGATCCATCACCATCCAATTGGACGGTCCATTTCTCTCGTCTACGTCGACGTGGCACTTTGCATAATTCCAAATCTCGACGTAAAGCACATCTCCTCCTCCTTCCCATCCTAAAACGTTTTAGCCTAAAGCGACGTTAACTAACATCGTTTTAGCCTAAAGCGACGTTAAAAACGATCAAACCCGACATTTAAGTACATTATTTAACGTATAGGATTAATCTAGTACTGAATTTATGAAGCATTCACCGCACAGGAATGATTAAGAGGATCATTAAAAGGCATCGATTTAGTTCATTAATTTCATATGTATCAACAAATTCGACTTTAAATTCTGATTAGATTTCATATCAATTCATGTTGACTGCTTCCATTTTTCTTTTTGTTTTTGTAAAAGATCAACATTTACAAAAGCACTCATTCGTGAATTATTATTTTTATTGTTTTGGATAATTTTAGTAGTTGAAATTCCTTAATGAACATATGCCGAGATTCGTCTTATAATCAAAATATTATTTTGAACAATATACAGCCACTATAAGGAAAACAATTTGTGGCTACAGAACTATGCCCACGGATATGGGATTTGTGGCCACGGAATTGGGCTCTGGCCACAACGCGTCGTTGCCAGTAACCATAGCTATAAGTCTCGTCGTGAAAGTTCTTTAACTACGAATATGTCGTGGCCACTACAAGTGACCACAGAACTTGTCGTGGCTACAACTCTTGTATGAAGACTTTGGCCATGGATTGTAGCTACGAGAAAGTTGTGGCCACGGAATTATCATGGCCACAAGTTTCCGTAACCACATTCCATGGCCACAACTCATTTTTCTTGTAGTGTGCGATATTTTCCTCGGAAAATTTGTCTTCAAGATCAGTAATTAGATTTGGGTATTGTAGAGCCAATTTTGATCTGTTTTTTCGGTAATACCTCTTTGTATACAAATCTAGACCAGACGTACATGTCTGTATGCATGGATTAGAGGTGTACATTTTGCAGTATTATATTTTCAATTTTTAGAACTTAATAATAGGTACCGCAAGGAACAACATTCAAAAAATGGATCTCAAATGGAGACATATTCATTGTAAAGATTGTTGCCCACGGATTATGCTTTGGGTACACCATCTGCTTAGTCATCCAAAATGTCATAATATTTAAAATATGACGTCTAAATACCATGTTTTGATCTTGGAGTTAAAATGTGGAATAACGTTTCACTTACTATTCCTTCGTCACAGACCTCTAAAATCTAACACTTGATCTTGGAGTTAAAATGTGGAATAACGTTTCACTTACTATTCCTTCGTCACAGACCTCTAAAATCTAACACTTGTCTAATATAATCTCCGCATCACTCCTCATGTCCTCTCTCTTCTACTAAACAGAGAATAACAAATAACTACTACTTATCTCTCCTTGAAAAAAACATGAATAGTTATTGAACCATCATTATCCCTCCTTAAACATTTATTCTTCTAATGAACTCACCTAAAGATCATGATTGATTAAATATCCGTTGAAAATAAATAGTGACTAAAATATCAACAAATCAATGAGATGCAAGGGATAAGTTTGTGTCAAACCAATGCATACAAATGCAAAATTCATTCGACCAAAGCCTAGCGTGATCTTAAGGGCTCGTTTGGTAACCGGGTTACCCCAAGGTAACCCGGTTTACCCCCTTCTTTTCATGATATTGAATTCTATCATAAATCATAGTGACATCACATCACATTCTTTATTCCAACCCTCTCCAATCCTCATAATCATCCCAAACAGCTATTATTCCAATCAGGTTACCTCAACACACCCCAACCCAGCAACCAAACAGACCCTAAGTATTCAGGGAAAAGATATCATATGAAGTTCATTGCAAGCGAATATAATTTGATTTCTGAGGTTTTTCCGCAATATTTGACACATTCGTACCAACATGTAATAACTCTCAACCACAAGATAAGCGAAATCAAAACGAAATTGGGAGATCCAGCGGAGCTGTGGAGCCCATGGTCCCAATGAGGGTGAGGATGGACGGTCGTTGCTACAATTGCTCGACTCCTTCAATGATCTGGTGATAGAGCGGTATCTCCAACCATCGGAGAACATGATCGCTTGTAGCATGACATTAGTTGTGAGTTCAACACCAGTACTTTTTTTACTGATTCGTACACATTGCTTCCAATGATTACATCTCACTGATGCATTTCATTGGTTGAATGTCGATCGCTGTCGATGAAGATAGCAATTCACTCTACTTAACAATAGGTTTTGGAGTCAGGGAAAAGCAAATGCAGATAAATATGCCCATGCATATCACATGCAATGTCCACATCATCTCGATGGCAACCCATATGCAGCAAACATGAGTACATCTTAACTTGTTGTTAAAGGATCCAACCTTCAGCCAATTAGACATCGACACATCATCAACGCATGCTCGATTTTGTCCGGAGACTCCACAACAGAGGATGAGATGTTGGTTTTATTTCGCAACTCAATGAATCAGGGGCGATACAGGCAGGATGATGGTTTGCTGAGCTTAGTCATAACAAGAAGATGATTGCTATTCACCCATGACTAGCCATAAAATCGATCTTCATTTCATCATCGAAGTCCTTGACGAGGAAACATTTCATAATGAAGACCGTTATGAAAATCCTTCAAAGATGCTCATATTTCCAGTAGAATACGCAGTATATAGTTGCAATTACCCATACTGTCCAGAATATGATGCAGATTTTTTTCCTACTTTGACATAAATGTTTCTTTGTGCGGTTTCTTGTTATATACCGGTAGTGAATCGCAGCAGCCAGAATGGTTCTACGACGTTGTTTAGGGTAGGTACCAATCTCACGATGCAGCCATGCAGATCATTCGCCCATTCACACCGCAACAATCAAAGAACAGTTCATATTTGCCTAAAAAAAGAGATATCAATGGAGAGTCGGAGACATAAACCTTCAGTTAAATCGATAGATGGGATGGCGTCCTACCGGACATGCCAATAACAGAGTTCACAAAACAAAATTTCCACCTTCAGGGTCCAGATGATGGATTATATATACACAAAAACTTCTGACCTTTAAATGAAGGCATCATATAATCCTGGATGGAGCGACATCCTGAGCATGAACAAAAAGCCATAAGGCATCACATATCACGTGTAGGAAAGACGATCAAGCGGTGCTTACGTATGTCGTAGGAGGGTCAGTATCCAACCGATTAGTACTGCCTGAAAGTCAGGTTCAACCGTCCAGGGCGGAGATTAGTTTCTTCGATCAGGTTCTTCGGCGCACTCTGGGGATAAATCTTGGAGACTCCATGGAAGATGTCCCTGGACTTGCCCCCAAATATCAGCACATCGCCCGATTCGAGCTTGATGGTATTTGTCGCCTCCCTACTATCTCCATACAGAAAATCAGCGGAATCGCCCACAGAGAAAGAAACAACCGGCAGTCCCTTACATAGACTCTCCTTGCTCTCATCTTGATCCTGAATGGTAGCAAGAAAGTTGATTATGCTATGGCATGCAATAACGACAAGTATTTACAAAGGAGAGACATGATGATATAATTCCTTCTACTGTGCAAGGATGATTGTTTGAGATACTATAGAGACAACAAGCACATCAGCGAGCCAAATATTTTCAACTGAAGGCAGCAGTACCATCGCCCATATATCAATACTATGCATCTTAATAATATCCGATTATTACAACGTGTTAAACTGCTTAAGCACCTGACACTATATATTGGTCGATCAGATTTTTAGAAAAATGAAACGCAGAAACAAAATAGATAACCAAAGCAACAAACATATATAATGTTGGAATTAACGGTATTGGGATAGTTTGATGCAATTTGATGGTCAATATCAAGTTGTATTGATGTATCTCAATTCCTGGAATTCAATGTTTCAATCCTGCGGGGTGTTGTTTAGTCCCACATCGTGGAGAGAGAAAACTGAGACTTGGTTTATATGTGGGAAGTCCTGAGACTAGTCTGGAAACAGACTAGAGAGGATTTTAGACCACAACACACACACGCACGCGCGCGCGCGCCGGGCCGGGCGCGGGCGCGGCCGCGGCTGCGGCGTGGCAAAGACCGAGTCGGTTTTGTAACCGCGTGTTTTGAATTCCAAGCGTTACGCCCCATTATCTTCTCACGAAAACGTAACCGCCCGGACGCCTTTAAGTATCTCTTAAAGGGCGTGGGTGTGGGTTACGAACATCCATCCCCATTCATTCTCAGCGCCCTTCTTTCTCTCGAGGACGCTCTTTTTCCTCTCTCGATCTCGGGTTTCGTCTACGGAGGTGGCTTTCGAGGACGCTCAAGCACGGTGCGCACCGTCAACGAGCGTGGACCGTCGGACCCTGGGAGCGGCACGTCAAGGCCCTGTGCGCCGGTAAAGTGGGGGGCGCTGTCTCTCTAAGGGGAGTCCTACAACAGGACGCTTCGGTTGTGATCTCTAACTCTATTTTTCTTTGTCGCATTGTTTGTCATGATTTTGGTTTCCGGATTTCTCCCTTGTGCGAATATGCATATGTTAATTAAATGGATATTTCTCTTATCACTGTTAACCTGGACTCATACATATGATAATCTGTTCTGTAAATCTGTGGTTGTATGGATTTTTATATGTATGCATTGGACGTTTTTCTCAACATATAACACTTAGATTTAAGTAGAACCCTGCTCCCTGAGGAGCAAGATGAAAACACGGGAGAAAGCCACTATGAGTTATATTTCTATTGAGTTTTCGAATATTACAATTGATATGAGGCTATTGATATAGCCCCACTAAACAAACCAAAATCCCATCAATAGGCATTGTGGGACTAAACATGAGTAATTCGATCTTGGAAAAAACCTGATTACTCATCTAAATCATATTCTGTCGCTCCATCTCAAGATGAAGCAGGAAAAACTACAGCTTCTTACAAAGAGAAAAATACCCAACTCATCTTTACTCGATACATCTTCTATGAACTGGGAAACCACTTGAGATAGTCGTTGCTGAGAGGAGACCCATGCAGATGATATAGCTTTGGAAGGGGACCCGTGTCTGAAGTAGATGCATGGTGAAGACGGCCAATAAGCAATATATGGGTTGTAGAGTAATCTTCATGCAATCAGTTGATGGGTAACAAAAGTCTGAAACGGTCCCAACATTTCATACAGAGATCTCAAGAGTGGCTTCTCCTAAATGGGAACTCTGGGAAAGAGTCGCTCCCATGTGAAAGAAAATCACTCTTTGATGACTCCGTATGAGAGAAGCAATGATGGCTCCCGTGTTGAAGTCATCATTGTTTATCTCATGCAGAGACATCAAAAAGTGACTAAACTCTAAACCCTAAACCTTAAACCCTAAAACCCTAAACCCTAAACTGTGCAAGTTCCCCAAGAAAAAAAGTGGTTTCCAGCAAGCAAGCAAGAAGCGAGTGATCCCCAGTTTCAAGCAAAGCGCGCGCGGGAACAAAAACCATTCTCAATGACGCGGAAATGAGGCAGTGGGGCGGATCAAAGCGGCTACATCTCCTTTCCATTCAAGATATAGAAATATCATTACTTCTATCGTATAAGAACCTCAAAGAGGAGACTCCGTTTTGGGGTGCCATGAGCAGAAGATCATGACCAAAAGTATATGTTATCGAGCAGCTGTACTCAACTTACATCTCATGCTCGTCGGTGGCTAATTAACCACCATTGCTAGGGCGGTAATCTAAAGTAGAAAAATAATATGTGCCCTGCTCTCACCCATCAATTCTCACATACTTTGTCAAAAAAATGATGATAGTTGACCAAGTTTGAGAGAACAAGTGGGGTAAAAACAAACTCCTTCCTTTCTTGGGCATTCTTTTCTTTAAAAGGATTTTTCCAAACCATTTTTCTACCCTCTTTTTTTCACCACAATATCTCATAGAAAAATTTTTGTGAACTGAGTTTTTTATGTGTCAGCTCTTTTTTTCCCTTGTTTATCTCTACCATTTCTTTTCTTTCGTAGGAGCCCTTTTTTTCATTCTTCTCCCTTTATTCCCTTCCCGCAGAACAGTGGCCATGTTTAGGCCCAAACAATGGGAATAGATGAGGTAAAAGACACTAAGGCCCATCCCATTTTCTAAATCCATCACGATATGCTTTTCTAAACAGTATTCGAACCCTGGTCTTCTGAGTGGTAGGCAAACAGCACTACCATCCAATCCCCCATGTCTTGGCATCGCTCCTTTTTGTACCAATCCTCCCTCCTTTTCTTTGGGACTGTTTTCTCTCTTTTTTTCCTCCCAGCCTTTCTTTTTTTTACGGCTTCTCCTTTTTTCAACAGCCTTTAAGAGTTTCAGACTGTGGCATTTTATTTGGCCTAAACAGAATAATGAAGGCAAAAGGGAGAAACTATATCCATCACCCGGTCTCTTGTAACCAGACACGATTGTGGCAGCTTGAACATGAACCTTGATGGGCATGAAGGTTCGGTGACCATTAGAAGGTGTGGGAAACATTGCTAGGGGAAAGGGTTCCAGATAGCAGCACTCTCTTCTCACCGTGAACACGATCTTCATTGCCAGAAAAATATATCTCAACATGAATTTTGAGATCAAATAAAAATCAGAAAAAGAAATCGCTGTGATTAATTGCTCTTATACCATATAAATAAATGAAGTGTGGACCAAGCTAGATAATCAAAGCAACAAACACATAGAACATCTAAATATACATGGAACCCTACTCCATAAGGAGTGGGATGAAACCACTGGAGAGAACCACCAAGGATTCTATCTTCTATGGAGTTTCTCAAACATTGCAATTGGTGTAGGGCTCTGTATATAGGGGCGGGCATGGGGCGGGTACCCGCTCCATTTTCCTATAACCCGAACCAAATCATTTGGCCGGGTCGGTGGATCGACCTGCACCAACTGAAATGGTTATTGATTGGATCGGTATCCACTGTATGAAGTGGATCATGGATTACCCGCGGGTATCCGTGGATATATGATGGTAGCTTATCAAATGATATTTTAGCATGATAAAATTATCTACATTTGATTCACAGCAGAAATATAATAGAAATAAATATTAATTTCGTATGTTCACAGTTCTTCACAATCTCAAAAACATAAATTGCTTGTCACATGCGTATCATTCTATAAGTTGAGAGCATAAAATAGCTCATATCTACCACTACATCTACTATCAGTATGTCACTATGAAAATATATAGCTACTGAGTTGCTTAAATCACAGCCAGATTGTTAACTAATTTGTGGAATTGATAGAGAACATAATATATGCCAGATCTCTACTCAGCACATCCATTAATCCTAGCGGCTGTTTGGAGTAAAGGACAAAAAGGAGGCACAACAGAAAACAAAAAAACACATGTGGAGGAAACATCCCTAGCTGACCATCCCCACAATCGCATACTCCTATCTCGAACTAATCAAATCGAAGAAGTCCCTGGGAAGGATGAGGAGGGGCAGAAGCTGCCCACTTCACAGATTCCGACAGAGATGTGCTTCCAAACTTCCGTCCTCTTCACCATGGAGCACAAAGTTGTGGAGCTCGTTCACGGTCTCCATCACCAACGTTGGCCTCATCAGGGATGTCGAGAAGGTCCTGTCGGTGACCATTTCCGGCATGATGGGGGTTGGACTAAAGCTGGAGAGGATGTTGGAAGCGTGGAAGGGGCGGATCAGGGCGATCCAAAAAAGGATTTGAGAAGAATCGAGTGGGGGAGATCGTGGATTTTGTTAGGGTTTGGAGGGTTGGTTGAGACGTAGGGAGGAGGAGAGGGCGTGGAATGGGAGGGTGAAAGGCGGTGCACCATGCGGGGGAGGGGAGGGGGAAGAGGCGGTGCAAAGAGATGGCAGTGCCGGGATGAGAAGGAAGGAGGAGAAAGGATGAAGGAACCAATATCAATCCTAGAAGCCTTTGTTGGTTAGAATGCCAATCGATGATCCTTGGGGCGAGTAGGGGCAGGGGGTAAGCGGAAAAAACCGGATCGATCCGAGGAATTCTGATTGGTGCCCCGTCGATAGTCGGATCAAACCCAATGGGCACCCGAACTGTGCTTGTGGGAACGGATACCCAATAGTTAGGGTCACCAACATATGGATCGGATCGGATATCCATCTTATCGTTTACCGTGAACACCCTATCTGTATAGCATCACTAACACACCAAAATCTCATCAATATGTTGTATAGGACTAAACATGAAATTGGTATTAATTGGATCTTGCGGAGATCCAATGACCAATCTAAATCATACTCCAATAAAATTAAATGTGATTACACATCTAACACTGCATGCAACTTTCTCAACAAAAAAGAAAGATTTATTTTGATGCAAACTCTAAGCAAATTATCTCTTCTCCTAAATCCATGTTTATTATTAAGAAATATGGTAACATAATCATAGCTTACCACCGGAATCTTTAGGACGGCCTCGACGTTAACTTATGTACATGGGAGTAGTAAAATAATTATTTACAGTAAAGGCCAAAATTGCATTATACATGGAGAGGCGTGTTTTTAGTAAAACAAAGCCCAAATTGCATTGCTGTATCAGAATGGGAGAGCTGACTTCTAATCGAGATCAAAATTGTTTGCCATCTTTTCATAGCTTAGCTTCTGATTGTCATCTTATTCCAGGATTAAGTGTAAGTTGTGTAACAATGCGAGAATAGTCATATTTATTGGTCACAATCAATAAAAATGGGAGTCTAGAAAATCATTGTCATTCCTTGCTACCTAGACAACTTCCTGCAACAAACTTTGTGCAGAGATGAGACCATTTATGAGGTTGGCATCAAATGTTTGCCATCATGGTTTAAAACATTATTGGCACATCTTAACATTCAGACATGCAGATCAGCTAGTGCAGCAATCTAGCATGGTGTTTTAATTGGAACACCGCATATTCCTGCATGTCCAGTGACCAATTTGTCATGCCGGCAAGTTCTCCAAGAGCACCACAAAGGCAAAGACTGCGTATGAAAAAAAAGAAGAAAAGAACAAAGTAAAATAAAGAAAGAAATAAATCTGTCGATGGCATTCCCAAGAGACTTCATATTTGAAGGAAATACATCGAGAAAGAGTTGTAATTTATAAAGGAAACCAAAGAACTAGATTTTCACCGATGACAGCACATGAAAATGTACATGGATCCTGTGAGCAAGTTGCGGGTAGAATCTTCCAATAGGCTGCTTAACGAATAGTGAGTGGAGGCTACTACTGGTCGGTTGCTAGAGAGGGTATAATACAAGATGAGGAATTATTGCAAACTTTGCCACAAGATGCAGTAGCTGGACGCTGATGAAATTTGGGTGTGTCATTGCTTGATTACAATTCAAAAATCGGTGGTTAGTATTGAGATCATGAGCTTTTCACTGTCTCGAAGTTTATACAACCATAGTCGTCATCCCTTTAAAGGAGGCAAACAATCACATAGAGATCATAAAAGCAGATTGTTGCTATGACATCAAAACTAAGGCATTTCAACATCAACACAAGCTTACTTCAGGGAGAAATCAAAGCATTAGATGTGGTGATAAATAAGAAGGATATCAACACTCCTAGATGGTGTTGGGAGAATAAAGGCCTAATGATGAGGAGTCTGGATAGACACTGAAATTTTATGATTTTATCAAAATTGGTGTACTCTTGTATAAGCAAAAATAGGTTCTGAGTTATGGTCTAATGAAGGAATCATCGAATCATAACAGAGATGGACGTTAATATCAATTTTGGGAGATATGATTAAGGTGAGAGAGAAGAAAAAGGAGAGAGATGTTTACATAACCTTCTATCTTGACATTCAGACCTCAACTCTTTCCAATAAGCATCACATGACCATTTATCAGGTAAATTTGCAGAGCTTATTCCCCAGAGCCCAATTGTTGGAAGGAGTCAAAGTCTAACTCAAAGAAGATATAAAATGATCAATATAAATACCCAATATATTTTCTGCCTATAATCTATATTTTACAATGTAATGGAACGAAATAGAATCAGTTGAAGCATTAGAAATGCAGTGATCAACAAAAGACACCAGATGACTAATTAGCCACAAGCCTTACGTGCTAACTCACCTGATGAACACCAAGTTTCCCCGTGTTGCTGTAGAAATTGACAATGCACAGGTCTGGTGAGAACTTAGGCAGATCGTATTCCGCACGACCCTCGTAGCTCCTCCGTATAAGATCATGAGATGTTTTCATAGCATTCTCCACCATCTTCTTGAACGGCTCAGGAATTAGCGGAGGTCGGGCATCATCGTATGACCGTATATCGTGGTACTTCTTCGTCTCTGGATCCCAGTTCTTGCCGAGGCACATCATCTGCAGGTGGAGCTTCGCGCCGTCTCTGTAACCAGGTTGGTAGAAGCCTCCTGGGCCACGACCCAATTTTTGGCATTCCAGTACCAATGTCACCTAAAAGCCCGTCAGTATCACAAAGATTTCAGTAGGCTAACAATGACAACCAAAAGCTAACAACTTCTATACTTACAATGATCTGAGCAGCAATTCGAACACAGAAATTAAGATCAAAGTAACACGATTCAGATAATGCAAAACGCATATAGCCTGATCATGGCATTGCCATATTATCAAGGCCTGAATGTCTACTAGAATCGCAAGGAGTACAATGCTTTCGGTATATAAACACTGACAATTAAAATCTAAACTTTAATATTTGTAGTGATCTAAGAAGCAATCCAAAGATCAAAGGAACCCAATCCAGATAAGGGAGAATAGAATATACCTGGTCCCTATGGCAGATGTAATTCTTCAACAGAACCATCCCAGGCCTCGGCACAACATGCCGCGGTCCGGAGTCAGCACGAATTCTCCTCTCCCTGTTCTCCTCCAACAAAGACCTCTTCAGCCGAAACACCGGCGTCGAATCCCGCACCGGGCAAAGATCGAAAGCACAATTGTCCAATGATCCATCGGGGCTCCTCGTGCCACCACCCACCTTCTCCGGCGAAACCCGGGGCTTCCCGTCGCCAAGATCCAATCTTCGGGGCGGCGACGACCTGCTCCCTCCACGCGGGACGACCTCCCTCGCCGGAACTCGTTCGGAGCGCGAACCCTTCAAGTATCCAAGAGCGAACCACATGCAAAGGAGCGATCTTTAGTGCGGGAATAGACGGGAATGCGCGAAAAAACGAAAACCCACAAATTAAAACATCGGAAAGGGCGGAATTTCTGGGTTGGATTGGGTTAATGGTGGTTATTAACCTGTCCTGGCGTGTAGAGTGGGTCTGAAAGCTGAGACCATCCGACGCGGCGTGGGTTGGACATGCCGTTGGAGCGAGAGGAGGAGGAGATTGAGAGGAAGATGAGGGACCTGGGGGTGAGATTGGTGGAGCGGTGGAGCATAGAACTGGAAGAACAGAGGGGTGGTAGTAGAACTGGATTCAAAGGACGTTTGGGATCCCCAAGAGGAGTAGGACTGTAGGAGTATACGTGATTCGTTCACTGATTGCTGACAACTGATTCACGAGAATCACAACCTCTCTCGTGTCGTGTGTGGGCAACTTTGATCTTGAATAACCTTTAAAAAAAACTTTGATCTTGAATAGCTTAGTCCCCTTTTCGTACGTAGATAGGGAGTTTTACACCCATAATTACGTATACTTTCGATATTACAATCATAACCTTCGTGAATTACATTCAACTCTTCACCTAATCATAGACCCATAACCCTCCTCCAGCAAAAGCATATAATATCATGGGTAGGGTTGAGTATTGGGTCGGGCCGGTCCGAACTCGATCCTGACCCGACCCGTAAAAGCTCGAGTCCGACCCGAACCGATTTACAAGTGGGTTGGGCCCGAATCTTTATTTTTGAAAAATATTATGCTCGGGCCGAGCTAGGTCGAACCCGAAGTACAAATGGGACGGACCTGAGCCCTCATATTTCAAAAAAATCATATTAGAATTAAATTAGGGGACACGAATTTATAGTCAAAATACATCCAATATTTCCTTCATCCATCAATAGTAATATTATATAGTAACAATACATCCAATATTCATGTGTTATGGATGAATTATATCCATAAAAATAAATTGGAATCAAAGTGCAACTTCATGGAATCAAAATAAGTGCGGGTTGAGCCCAGCCTGAGCCCGAGCCTGACCCGAACCCAAGCCCGATCTCGCGGGCCTTGGGCCGGGCCCTGGTCCTCAGTTTGCTGAAAAAGCGGGCCTCGACTCGACCCAAGGCCCACGGAAAATTGATGGGCTCGGGTCGGGCTTTCCCGGGTTGGGTCGGGTCGAGCCCAATGCTCCACCCTAATCATGGGTGTAAAAATCTCCGAGAGATAAGCACTATTTAAGGTTCCCGATATAATTCTTGATTACGGAAAGTTACGTGCGTAATATTGAAAGCGTAGAGGGTTTGGGGTGTAGAAATGCCTTACATATTTACGATGTCGAACATCGCTTGTTTTTCTCTTTGTGTGCCTATATGTAATAACCTAGTTGGTTTTTTACGAGTCTATCGTAATTCATTTGCATAAATAAGGTATTTTATGAGCTGTTTTTTTTGGAGGATTTGTGTAACGTCCCGGGCTTAGATCTCCGGTCTATTATCGAGGAAAACTAGCCCTGACAACTTGTTGGATACGGGCCCAAATGGATTCATTGATAACCACCCAAAATGCTTAAGTCCAAGTTGTCAAATAGTAATCCCCACCACTTATAAACCACACACAAACTTTGTGAGTTTTCCATGTGGTACTATGTTTGGGGTTAGGATGTTACAATTTGTATCTGAATCTTAAATCCATTCACACCATCCACCTTCTTCTTACTCGAAATTAGTTGTGTTCCTAAACCGTAACTTGAACCCCCAACAACAAAAAAACCCACCAATTCTACCTCATCCTTTCACCTAATCCGATGTTCCAAACTCCCGAAATTACCACGCCTACTATTAAAAAATCGAATTAAACCACCTATTGAATCACCCAACCCATTCCTCTCCCTTTTGAACTGAACCCTAACTACCAAATTGCCCATCCTAACTCTAAAATCTCATTTCACTCCCCCAAATGAACTAACTTTCTATATACTAAATCATACTCATTCCATGCTAATACCGTAAGAACTCTAACATAAAACCCATTCTAAACAACTCGTACACAACCTTTGGCCTCCATGGGCAATTGAGGGTATGTCACACCTAAAAGAAACCCATAGCATCTTTATGCAATTGCCAAATTTTCGTACATTTACGGGTATGTTACCAGGGATGAAAATGATTTTGAATATATTCGCATCGGAGCCACTGTCGTATTCGTTTTATATATATTTTAACATCCGTATTCGTATTCATTTTAATGGATGTGGATATGGATATCACTTTGACATTCGTTAATATTCGCATTCATATTCGTATATTTGTTTTTGTACATAAGTATAGTAATAGATTTATTTATAAATATGCGTAACAATATTTTATGATTGCATTCACCATTGTTGATATAATTACTAAGAAACTACTATATCTGGTATATCTATTTTATGTGTAAATCATCCTAAACATGTATATTTTAGTCAATCCATTAAACATTTCTGTTATTATTCGTATCCGATTCATATTCGTTTTTAAAGATATGGTAACAATTTTTTCAATCCGTCAATATTCGTATCTGCATCCGTATTTGTATTTTAAAATGGATAAAGTTGTGATTATACCTATATTCGTATCTGTATCCTACCGTTTTCATCCCCATATGTCACACGTTTTTTAAAGAAGGTTTGGTCACAATGACCTTTAGCATGTCCCCATAAGCTCATTCTTATACTAATTCTGAATAATTGCGATGGCAAATCTTTTTAAGGATATATCACACGTGTGAGTAGACATACGAGGGCTCTCTCGAAAAAGCCTGCATCCATTATCTCATGCTACATGGAACAAAGTGTAGCAAAAGCCACACACAACCTACACTCTTTCGTGGGCAAATACTAAAGGAAGCTTTTTTCTCTCGCGGAGAAATGAATCCACAACTCAGATACCTATTAAAAATGAAATGAAATTTAGTAGATTACCAATAATCTTACATTGACAAGCTTACAAACAGTTGAGCACAGAATATGCTTGAAAATGAATACGATCGCCTCTCAAATCAAAGTCAAGGGTGCTTTATATGGGGTTGACGACTGGCGAGGAAAATCGAGATGAAACGCCTCGCACAGCGATCCAAAGCCCAAGAATTCACTTGGGCGTGAATCACCAATGATCGAGGTGAAAAAATGCAGAAGGAATCATCCCAAGAAGGTGCAAGCCGCACCCTCGAAAAAGGCGAGAAAATAGGGTCAAAACCTAGTTCTGACACGCTACAGGGGTGGAGGACGCCTAGTTGACTAGGGTCAACTAGGGTTTGCACCTGGTTGGTCCACGTGGACCAACCACGAAAAACCCCTGGAAAATAATTTCGTAAAATCAATTAAAAATAAGAAATGAATTATTTATTTTTTGATTATTAAATAAAAAATGTTTATTATTTTATAAGGTATTTTATTATGAATTTTAATTGTTTTTATGAGGTAAATTTGACAAGTTCCCTTGTATACCCTTTATAGGTATATTACCTATGTATTTTATTAATTTATTTTTATTTTGTGATCTTCATTCGTTTATTTTTGTTTATTATTTTATAAATTTATAAATACTTTTATACACTTAAATATATTTTTATTTTATTTTTCTGATATGTTTTATACACTTAATAAAATATAAGTATGTATTAAATAGGTATATGTATAGGTATTATACCTATATATAATATACAGGTATTTTTATTTTATATTTATTTTATATTTTTATTCTGAATTTAATATACAAATATATTATAAGTAAAATTTAAAACTTATAAAAATATAAAAATATAGAAATAATGAATAAATAATAAAATGAATATTTTAATCTGTACAAGTATACAAGTGGGGTCCAAAACTCAACTTTTAAACCGTAACTCCAAAAGTACGAAACCTTCATTAAATAGATTATTTTAAGTTGTATACAATTAAAGGTGAGTTTGGTACATTTCGAGTTTTTATTTGCAAGATACGGGTCTGGGAAGTTGGAGTTTTGGAATCTTATTCAGACTATAACTTTTTATCTGTACATTATTTTTCAGTGAAATCAATTTGTATTTTTCTATATGAAATTATCTACAACTTTCATGTATAAAGTTTCTTTATTTGAGATGTAAAAAGTGAAGGATATGGTTAGATCCTCAAGCGCATCACGGAAGCGTGATCGTAGTATCGAATACGACGAAGAACGACTAGTCGCACTAGTTGTTCTATGCAGCAGAAATTAAAAATTTTTCATGTGACAAAACCACATAATCCAAGAACACTTCTCGGATCGTTTCGTCTAAACCACAAACAAGTATTAGGTTTACCTCTTGAAGCGTGGTTGCGGTCAAGTCTCTAAACGAAGAGACCTCCTGTCTCAAGTCCGATCCGTCGGAGGAGATGCTTGCGAGCGCGGGGATGAACCGCGTGCTTCTCGCAATCCATGTTGATGATCCAAGCGGTGGATCTCCTGATCTCGACACACGAGATCCGACGTCTTCTTCACGAGCAAGGCATGCCGGAGTAGACGGAGTTCCACGAGCAAAACATCGGGCAGCATAACGACGGTGCCGCGGCGATGGAGAGCCTCTCTAGGGTATCCATGGTGGACGGCCATGAGAGGGAGAGAAAGAGAAAGAAAGAGAGAGAGAGAGAGAGAGAGAGAGAGAGACTTGTTGTCTCACTTATGTGCCAAGAAGAGCAATGGGGTGCCTCTCCTTTTATAGGGTTTTGGGATCCATGGATCTCAATCCATGTGTCAACACAAATCCAATGGTCCACATTAATTTGTGTTTCTTTCAATGGCCATGATTTGTTGCTAAAAACACAACAACAATTAATTTAATAAAAATCAAATATATATTAAATATAATTTGATTTATATCAAATCAATCTCCATTAGAGAGATATGAAAGGAGGCAAGCTTCCTTCCATAAGGAGGGTGGACAGCCACCACATTCCTTATGGAATTGTGGTCGTCCCCTCTCCTCATTAGGAAGGGAGCTTCCTTTTTCCTATTACATGAGATTACATTATCTCATGATTCTCTCCAATATTTGCAACAACATTTGTTGCAAATTATTTCACAAAAATAAATCCAATTTATTTTGTGAACATTGCAATCATGCCATTGGAAATTTGTGAATCATATTCACAACCCAAAACAAAATGTAAATTACATTTTCAATTCAATGTCCAATGTGAATCCAATTCATATTAACATTTAATTAACAAATGTAAATCACAAATAGCTCTCTCTTATATATTATAAATCACATTTATAATATATATGACTAATATGGATATTGCTATCCACATTATTCATATCCATGATAATTAAATCACATTTAATCATCTTGGATCTTTATTCTCTTGTTCTCAAATAATATGAATCACATTCACATTATTCACATCTTTGATAATCAAATCACATTTAATTATCTCAGATAACTCTCTTTATAATATGAATCAAATTCATATTACTCGTGATAATTAAATCACATTTAATTATCCATTTTCTCAATGCTCGGATACATAAATCAACAATAGAATTATCCATGAACTCCTTCAAGGATAATGCGCTTTCTCCGCAGATACTTGGAGATAAGGACAGGGCGATTGTATTGTTCCACGTATAGTGACATGGATATTGAGATCGTATCTCAAATCCAGATCGCGGGCCTCCCATAGATGCTTGATTAAATCAAGACCGTAAATCTAATCTTCTCATTGTATCTGAATCACATTCAGATCAATGTCCAACACTTGGACCAAGATCAGATCACTTCTCTAATGAGAGGAGTCACTAAAATCCAGACCCGTTTCATCACTCCCTAGGAATGGAAGCGTCATGGTTATACAATCGTTTATGATCACATCACCCTCAGGTATTCCCAATGCCTGTACATCCTGCATACTGGAAGACTCAGACTAAACCCGAAGTATTGGGTCAACTTTATACTGTCTACTTCATGGTTTTATCAGTAAGTTTCTCATTCGATCATTGGGAGTTGGTATCAATCATACACTTTCCAAAAGCGTATATCATACCTAGGTCTTGATCATATACTTTCCAAAAGTATATATCAAACCTACAAATTCAGTCAAGCTTCCAAAGCGAGACGACCGTGCACACAGAATTTGATTCTTCCAATATCTCATGAGTGAGCTCATGTCTTCTGGTTCAGTAACTGAACCTGCATGATCCCTTTGAGAGATCGTATTACTCATATGCCCTTATATGCACACCAGCGCGCCGGTGTGTAGACCTTGATTAGGTCATCAACCTATTGGTCTGCCAAATGTACATACTTAGACATATAACAACACATCTGTCTCCGGTCAGAGGATGTTTGCCTATATCATGACAGCATACGATATAGGACTTTGGTTATCTCGATCTCGTTAAGTCAACTCTTTGACCTAACTAATCTGACACCTCCGAATCTCTATTCCTATGCAGAGGACCTGCATCACGAGGTCGGTCAGATATCAGCCTTTAGAGAAAAAGATTGCCATCTCCTTCTCAGGCTGGAGATCATCTCTTAACAATCATCTGACGGTGCTTGATGAGTACTCAATCTAACTCTTTAGATATTCATCCAAGCACCAGCCTCTATGATTCAATAGTTGAATCAACAGTTGTATGATCATCAAGATGGCCATGGTACATAACCCTAATTGTACTAAGGGACCTATTATGCAAATTATGTATTCTTCATTTCAGATTACGGAGTGAATTGCAATAACATTTATTGCATAATGGCTTGCCGTGGGCTCGCATTTCCAACAATCTCCCACTAGCCCAAAGAGCCATTAATGGGCTAATCATTTTAAACCCACACTCATGTGACAATCATAGACTATTAAGAAAATAGCTAGGTAAGCTGATCAGTCACTCTGTTCCCGTGAGACTACGCCAAGTCCTTTTACGGCACTTGCATATCCCCAGTAACAGTGCTCGCATCTAATGCGAATGTTGCATCTCATGCAACCAATACTCAATCTAGTTGGTTACAGTGTCCCTGACATCATAACCAGTATCCCCATAATCCTTATTAGAATACCTTCATTCCCGGAGATCTCTATCTCCTAAGGTATCTAAAGTTTAGACCTTTATAGATCACTATCTACATGGTCTTAAACTTTTGAAGATAAGACTTTGAGATTACTATCTCAAAAATCCCCTCATCTATGAAGATTTTGTTATTACTGCAACCAAGTGTTTTATTTCCATAGTAGGATTAGTAACAGTTTACTACTCCCACTGCATGGCAGCCATCTGGCTTTTGTACACATCTAGCACACACCCGGCTTCTCAGAACTGATGCCCAAGGGCAAGTAATTCTAGCATTCACTTCCTCAACTCTTTGAGGTGCTATCCCTTAAGATAGGTCAGTACCATATCTTAAGGGTTAGAAGCCTTTCTTGGAATTTCTATGAATAGAATATGTCTAAGGTGTACTACAAATGTGACAGTCCAATTATCCTCTTCTCTTGGCTTCTGAACAACTTCAGAAGTAAGATCTAAGAGGTATCTTTGAAATCATATTTCAAGATATGGAATAGCCAGTCTATAACACACTTATTATCATCCTTATATCATTCTAAATGATTAGGATATTATCTACATTTATCATGATGAACACAAGAGCAAACCCTGAGTTCACCTACTCAACACAGTGATGGTCGCAAAAGTCCGACCGTTTATCTTTTCAGTTTTAATTAGGTGATAAATCAAGATATAAATCCAATTACGCAAGGCTCAAAAGTAGGTTTTGGGCACTATCCTAGGGATACGTCCTCACCTCTCAACAATCACAATTAGCCAAGCATACAATGAGGGTTTTACTCTCCCAAAACAATTGTTAGTTTTAGTCAATTTTTTTTGATCAACTCTGATTAGTAGTCCCGATTTTAAGTTTGATTATCAATTGATTAGTCCACCAAACAAAGCACGCCTAACGATCAGTCCCGATTTCCTTTTAACCTAAGTTTCAAAAACCAAGGGAAGGGAGTTGAGAAAAACCGATGCAAATAATGAAATCAATGATGCATGCCCAGTTCAGAAGACTTACAGTGATCCTCGCGCTCTACATGCGGGATGCAAGGCAGAATTGAAATTTTATACTAAATGAATGCAAACGAGAAAACCGTTCCTAAACAGGCAGTTCTATTAGCGAGTGATGAACAAGTTAAATTTGACTAATAGTCCAGCGGTCTAAGTGCGTCTCGTTAAATGTGATGTGTGGTCCTAAAAGTTACGAGCACAAGCAATAAAGATATTCTAATAAAATGCTCTAAGAGCCGCGAGTGCAAGTCCTCTACGTCAATCAACCACACGACCACGAGCGGGTCCAAAGTCCAGTCCGAATACAAACGCGAGCTCTCAAACAAGAGCCGCTGGAAAGAGCGAGCTAAATAATTACAAAAATGTACAAAAGCTCTCTCAAAAAATAAATTAGATTCTCCAAGCTCTTCAGCAGTCGGGGCGCGTCGCGTCCGTCGACCTCCGATGTACTCCAAGTCCACCGGGCCCTCGCAAGGAAAATAAGATTTATATTAGAGAGATAAAAACATAATATATACAAGAATATGAAGACAAATAATTGAAAGAAAATGGACTAATTACAAGTGGCTCGGGGGTCAGACTACCCGAGAAAGCGAAAATCTAAATCCAAATTTTTAAACTAATCCCTAAGCCGTTTGCCTCCCCGGCAACGGCGCCATCTGACGAGTCGCTAAATACGTTGTTTGATTCGGTCACGTTGTAATATGTGTACTTAGCGATTCGGTCAGAACCGAGAGAAGATCTCCGTGAAGAGTGTCTCGGCTTAATTTATATCCCGGGCAAGTCCGGGGTCGAACTCAGGGAGGCAAAGGAACAACTTGGGTGTTAATTCGAAAATTAAGTTTTAGATTTCAGTGCGGTATTTTTTTAGATTTTTTTATGCAAATAGAATGCAAATGCAAGTGAATCAAGACACTTAGAAAACACAAACAAGGCCAAATTAATTTTAATGGAAAAGAAGTCTAATTTAGCCAATTCGTATTTTTCCTAGAATCCTAATCCAGTGATGAATGCAAAACATATTTTTTTTAGAATTTTAGGGGTTAAAATGCAACAATGAAAAATGCACACTTTTTATGGGGGTTTTCGCAATTTATCACACAAACAGAAAGCAAAAATTATGAAAAAATTACTGGAACTAAAAGATGATGCAAAGAAGCTACAACAATATTTTTAGATTTTTTTGACAAGTTATGAATTTTTTATGGATTTTTTAGTGAAATCAGAGTAACAGTGAGTAAATAATTTCTAATAAATCCACGTTATCAAATTAATCAGAGTGCGATTTATTTCAGAAAGATATTTAGATGTGCAATTCAGGAGACTTGAAATTTCGCAAAAAGGATATTTGTGGATTTAATTAAAAATCAAATACTAAAAACACTCTACAATTTATTTCAGGCAGAAGACAACTCCAATTTAGATGAAATTTGGACTGTAAGTTAATCACATTTCCAGGCATCATTCCTAATTTTTGTGCATTTTTTGGAGCAACCATGAGTTAGATCTGACTTTAAGTGCTCAAAATGGGTAAAATACCTAATATTTCAGTTAAACAATTATATTTAATTACCCAAGGACCACAAAAATATAAATAAATATTCTGATGGTAGATAATTAGTTGCTCAACATCAAACCATTTTTCATTGAATAAAAAGATGTAAAATAGGTATCCAAATTAATGTGCGAACACAGGGGTGTCTTTGCGAATTTAGAAACTTAAAACTGATAATAGAAAATATGTACAAGGACTGAAAAGTAATTACAAAAACTTAACAAGACATATATACAATTTTTACAAAAAAAAATAAGGAAAAAGAAACTACCCTTCTTCTTCCTTGTACGCAGGTGGGGAGAACCCAACAAGGGTGGTGACGGCCGGCGGTTGGCGCGACCACGCGCAGCCGCGAGAAGGGCGGCGAGGAGCGCGGGGGTTGGTCGGCGTAGGGGCGCGGGGCGTCGCCGCCAGCCGCGGAGGAAGGAGGCGGGGAAGAGGACGGAGCGGCGGTTGCGCCGCTGGTGGAGTCGGGGCCGCGCGCGCGTGGCTGCGGCGGGGGCGCGCGGTCGGAGAGGCGCGGCCGGCGCGGCTGGGGAGGGCCGTGGTGGCGCCGCTCGTGGAGGAATGGGGATGGCGGCGGCCGACGGCTGGAAAGGTGGGAGGGGCGGCGGGTGGAACCTGCACCTGCTGCTCCTTCCGATTTTTTATTTTTTTTTATTTTTTTTATTTTTTTGAATGAGTTTTTACTGATTTGACGCAAATAATTTTTTTGATTTTTTTAAACAGAGAATGCAAAAAGAAATGAGAATGAGGGGGACATTATGGTGATGAAATGACGAAGATGGTGATGAAATATGATGTGATATATACAAATGGGAGTAGGTGGAAATGGGGATATAAATGATAGGTGGTGAAGTGATGGTAGTAAAAAAATGATCAAGACAACAAGAAAACAGAATATTAGATAAAATAAAATAACAATAGAAATGATGAGAAATACTTACCTGAATCTTCGCCGGATTTGCGGAGCAGCTACGCTAAACTCCTGTTGTTGCCTCGATCCGATTGGCGAAATAAAAATCGGAGAAGCTGCGCGAGCTCGACGGGGAACTCGTGACGCGAAGCGGAACTCCGCGGATCTCACCCGAAGGAGGTCGTCGCTTGAGGACAATGCTTCGCCGCTGTCACCAACAAAACACTCCAAGCTCTCTCCTTATTCTATAAGAATGGTGGATGGGGAAAAAATGTGGATGTGGAGATGATTATAAAGAGATGAATAATGGGAGTTAGAGAGGTGGTGGTGTTGAATGAAAAGTTAGATTATTGGTGGAGTTGAATGGGAGGTTATATGAAGAATATGGAGTGGAATGGAGGTTGAAAGAAGACTTGGAGGTTAATGGAGAAAGGGAAGTTATTGTAGAGAATGTTATTAAATAAATAAAAAATGAAATGAAATAAAGTAGGCTACTAAAAAGAGAAAATAAAATAAAGAGAAGAAAAAGAGTGGGGAATTTACAAAAAGAAGATATACAACATGTACATTTTTTTGTTTGCTTTTCTTTTTATATTTTTTTGTCTTTTTAATAGTAGGTATGTACAATAGGAAAATACAATAAAATAGTACAATCAAAATACAAGACCACAATGATTTTTTTGGATTTTTAGTAATTAAGAAAGATAAAATAAAAAATGAAGAAAGAAAGAATATATACATAATATACAATGTACATCTAGGTCCCAAAACCCAACTTTTGCAAATGAGCTCCGATTTTAATGAAACCACTTCCGTTGGATAGATAATTTTCTAACTTGAACTTTAAAAGTGAGTTTGGTGAATTTGGAGTTCATACGGAGCGGGAATTTAGCTTGGAAGTTGGTCTTTACGGCTTTTTCCCATTGGGATCTAGGAGTATTTATTTGAGGTAAAATTTGTTTTGTATTTTTGTATTTTTATATACATTGATATGAACATGTTGGAGAAAGAATTAGCCAAAAAGGAGTTGATATGAAATTATTAAAAATTCATGAAGTTTTGGGCTATTTACAAGTATAAAACTCCTTTATTTTTGCGGTTTTTTAGTGTTAGTTATTTTGTACAATCTAGTATACATTAATTAATGTATTTTATTTACAAGAGTCATTTTGTTAATTTATAGATTTTATATACATTTATTAGGGAATTTACTCGTGGATTTTGCTAAGATCAAGATATTGAGATGATGAATCGTGGATTCATCACCCCCCTATACTTAAACTTTGCTAGTCCTCGAGCAAATAAAGAACGAATAAGTTTGGTTAACCCCTGTCTGTGCATGTAAATACAAGACTTGATCCGTTCAAGAACTCTCGGTTTTAGAGATCCTAAAATTCTAAGCTGAACCAAGCTCTAGTCAAAAGGTACCCAATTTCCCTAATCATCAGACTCTCTTTGTATACATATATATAAGGGATATGACTTTAAGTGTTGACCGCAGTTACGAGAGTAGAGTCACAACGTCACCCAAGGTTCCAGTCCAAGAGACTCTCCTATGGACCCGATCCTCAACACTAGGGAATAAATCATTTCTTGCATCCAATCCACCGTCTCTTTAGTTGTCAGACTTGAAAGTGTAGATGGAAGGCCAGTTGATGGAGGGCATAGGATTGTGTCATTTCTTCTCTCCCTCTCATTGGAACAAGGATCCTCTCAAGTGCCTTATTACTCAACGCATTTTTTTGGTGTTGATCAGTGCGTCCGTCAAGAGAAGTTGGAGCCGTCTGCACTTGTTTTCCTGGGAGTACACCGGGGTGTGTCTTTTTTGAGTATCTATTATACCTTCTACACCCAGACTTGTAGCATTTACGATGCAGAGCCCTTTTTTTGGTGCAAGCCCGACTCCTGATCCTAATAGCGGTGGTCCAAGTGGACACTTTTGAAATGGTTGGGAGCGCTCGCCTTTGGTGGAAGCTCTTTGATATTTGACTTTGTATGGAATGAGAGCTTTTCTTTGACATTTCATTGATTTGTAGTATTTTTGGTTAGCTCCACTGCTTTTACCAAGAGTTGGCGCACACTGATCAACATTTTTTATTTTATCACACCCTGGCACATAGGTAAATATCAAGAGATAGTACAAGAACCATGTTCTCATACTGGCTAAAGATGCTGACACTCAGGTTTCATGAAGCCTTCATTGATTTTATCCCATCCTCGAGCATCATCAAATCAAGTCCAAACTCAAATCCCTCATCCCAGATCCTCAAGTGAAATTTCAACTCATCTCATCATAACTGCAGTCGTGTATGTGAGGTGCTGATCATATTCTTAAGGTAGAGACTAAGCATGCAATATAGCACACAAATCTTTCAAACTAGGGAAATGTGAATAATTAAGTCCAAGACCCTAATGACTAAGGCTGATTAACTTAAAATCTCAAGAGCCCATAAACCAAGTGTTCTTGAACATCACTAGTCTTGTGTGAAAGTGAATGTGTCAGGGGTTAAACCAACTTATTAGTTAGTTTTTTTTAGCGTTTTTTTATGATTTTTTTTATTTTTTTAAGTTTTACAAAAAAGGTTTTTTTCAAAAAGTTTTTTTTTGACAAACAAAGTTAAAGAAGTTTTTTTTAGAAAAGTTTTGCTCTCTTCTTTTTTTTTAAGAGTTTTTTTTGAAAGATAGGTACATAAGAAAGGATTTTTTTTAATGAAGATTTTTTTTTGAAAAGTTTTTTTATATGTTTTTTTTGAAAATATAGATAAATAAGAAAGGACACACATTTTTTTTGAAAAGATTTTTTAGAGCAAATAAGAAAAGAGAAAAAAAATTTTGAAAAGTTTTTTTTAAAGTTTTTGAAAAAGTTTTTTTTATCCACCCCATAATTATTGTATAATATATACAAAAATACGTGAAAGTACGAGCTATGGGTAAAGTATATATATACACGCCCCCTATACTTAGCATGTGCTATGTCCTCATGGCACAAGAAGCGAGAAAAAGATATAGCTCGTGCTAAGCGTAGGATGGCTAAAATAATAAATAGTATAGAAGTCAATCCGCCCCCCTATACTTAGGCTCTAGACAGCCTAAGTGTAGAAGAAGAGCAAAAAATGGGGCGGACGAGGTCAAGAGGAGAAATAGATGGGTATATACACATGGCGGGCATCGGCTCCCCCTATACTTAGGCTCTCGGTAAGCCTAAGTATAGGACAAGAGTAAGTGTAATAACCGATGTGATATGGAGAATATACAAAGAAGGGAGTATGTACAAGAGTGATTGAATCTGTACAGGGATCAAGAAGGTTTGTGACGGACCTTCTTGCGGGAGCGAGGGGGTGGATAGTATACATATGTGTCGCTGTCAGAATCGTTCGTAGAGGAATAATAGTGAGGTGTGGGGACGTCCAACGAGGGTCGACACACGGCTGCTTGCTCAAGTATGGCTTCAGAACAGCCGAACTGAGCTCACTCATATAGATCACCTCATCCGGACCTGATGAGGACCCCTCAGAAAGTTCCTTCTCTGAAACATCGAAGGTAACCTTCTTAGTCGGTTTTCTAGAACCTGAAGCATCAAGAGGAAGAGGAGATTGATACGTCTGAAGGAGTTCGGGGGAACACCTCAAGGAATCAAGACTCTTCTTCTTCTTACCAGATGACCGACTAGAGGATGGATCAACCGATTTATCAAGATTGGTCAATTTGGTCCCAGTTGTCTCCTTTGGTGTATGTCCTGGATGTAGTGTGTGTGAGGTTCTGACCAGAGGTTCATCATCAGATGAGTCACCATATGCATTGTAATACTCCTGCAAGGTCAGCACACGTCTCTGATAAGGCACATTGTTCTCAGTTGGCTTGACATTGTTGGGTTCTTGTGTCGGATCATCAAAATGATCAAGGCAATCCACAAAGGTCATGTCCGACTCAATGATAGCTTCTGATCGTAAGTCCTCTCTAGAAGCTGTCGTGGTGGTAGTGCAAGCAGTAGGCGGTGTGTGGTTGTAGGAAGTCTCTAAACCAATGGTCGTCTGGACAGTCGGTATCTCAGGTGTAGTAGAGAGACGGGACTCAACTGTCTCTTGAAGGTCACGATTGTCTGCAACTTTATGGGTTACCTTGGAATATCGTGTGTTCTCAAAGATCGGGTGAGGTCGGAGTGCTCCCAATGCAGAGAAATCGATCTCCCGAGTCTCACAATCTATAGTTGCCTTAGCCAAGGCTAAGAACGGCTTCCCAAGAATGATCGGAGACTGGGTGAACTCTCCTCGGTGTTCAATATCAATGATCGTGAAGTCTATCTCCAGTAGAACACCTTGGAAAGTGACGATGACTGAAATGGTTCCTCTCGACCGTTTAACAGACCGATCCGCTAACTGAATGATCTCTCTTGATTTCTTGGCAGATCCGAGTTTGAGCTTGGCAAACACGGAGGTCGGGAGGATATTAATCGGTGAGTCATCATCGATTCGTGCATGGGTGAATGTGGTATCTTTGATTTCACAATCAAATCTAGGTAACCGCTTTACTCTGCGGCTCTTGGTTTTTCTCCCTATCATCAAAGATGTGGCCATAGACACTATATGTATCTCAGTCCTTGTTCTCTTATTGCCCGACCTTTTAGGCATCAATTTACTTCTCACAAATCTTTTAAGGTCGGGAAAGTGCTGAATGGCCATTATTAAGGGAAGCTCAAAAATCAACTTTCTATCCAATGCTTCCCTAACCGCAGGATCCAATTTTTTTAGATCTTTTCCTTTTTCAATTTTTATGGTATTTTCTGAGTTTTCAATTTTTTTGGTCTTTTTGGTAGGTGAAGGAGGACTAGGAGAATGTACAGACTTTGGTTTGGAGGGAAAGTGGTTAGTAGAAGAGGGAGGTAGAAGGGACTCCAGCTGTACATGATGTGTGGTCAATCCGATGTCTTCCAGGTTTTCAATATTCAATCTGCGAAATCCATGATCCACATTCCTACCTGGACTCTTGATCGGTCTACAAATATCATCCTCCAATTTCTCATTACACATCATGAGAGAAGTCTGCTCAGTTGGGGATATTGCTGAGAACTTGGGATCTTATACTCAACACATCTTGACTCAGACGTGTAATGCTGGGTTGAGTATGACCCATCTGTATGGCAGATGTTGGTCGGGGCCTCATAAGGTGGAGTCAGTAGACAGGGGGTCTGTATATTGGTCGCATGAATCCAATCCCCTGTATATGTCGGCTCTCCGAATGGGTGATATGAAGGTTGGTCAATGTGGTCTCTATCACTCAGGTCAATTAAGTCAGGAAGATCGTTTGGTGTAGGCCTCTCCATTCGGTTAGTTTGATCGACCGTTTTGTACCCAAAGTTCAAGTCAGGATGTGTATAGGTCAAATGTTGTCCGGTCCTAACTCGAGGTGAAAATGAGGTATGAGGGGGCAACTGATTCTGCCAATTATTCATCTCAGCAGTGGCTTGCTCTGTGATTTGTTCCTTATTTCCAGCAAGCGGACGAGAATATGGGTAGTCAATTCAGGGTGGTTGTGGGTCAGGGAGGTAAGAATGTGAGGTAGGTGAGAAGGATGAAGAAGTGGAGAAGTCAGTCGAAGTTCTGACTTCGCGATCAGGGTAAGGGTATGAAGAGGAATAAGAGGGTGGAGATGATCGGAATAAGGTCGATGAAGGATGACGTGGATATGATGACCAATATTCTGACATCTTGGAAGGGAGATGGGAGAATGAAGCGGATCAAGGAAGAAAGCGTGCAAGTGCACCGAATAACACACAAGACAAACAAACACAAGAGCAAACCCTGAGTTCACCTACTCAACACAGTGATGGTCGCAAAAGTCCGACCGTTTATCTTTTCAGTTTTAATTAGGTGATAAATCAAGATATAAATCCAATTACGCAAGGCTCAAAAGTAGGTTTTGGGCACTATCCAAGGGATACGTCCTCACCTCTCAACAATCACAATTAGCCAAGCATACAATGAGGGTTTTACTCTCCCAAAACAATTGTTAGTTTTAGTCAATTTTTTTATCAACTCTGATTAGCAGTCCCGATTTTAAGTTTGATTATAACTTGATTAGTCCACCAAACAAAGCACGCCTAACGATCAGTCCCGATTTCCTTTTAACCTAAGTTTCAAAAACCAAGGGAAGGGAGTCGAGAAAAACCGATGCAAATAATGAAATCAATGATGCGTGCCCAGTTCAGAAGACTTACAGTGATCCTCGCGCTCTACATGCGGGATGCAAGGCAAATTGAAATTTTATACTAAATGAATGCAAACGAGAAAACCGTTTCCTAGACAGGCAGTTCTATTAGCGAGTGATGAACAAGTTAAATTTGACTAATAGTCCAGCGGTCTAAGTGCGTCTCGTTAAATGTGATGTGTGGTCCTAAAAGTTACGAGCACAAGCAATAAAGATATTCTAATAAAATGCTCTAAGAGCCGCGAGTGTAAGTCCTATTCTACGTCAATCAACCACACGACCACGAGCGGGTCCAAAGTCCAGTCCGAATACAAACGCGAGCTCTCAAACAAGAGCCGCTGGAAAGAGCGAGCTAAATAATTACAAAAATGTACAAAAGCTCTCTCAAAAATAAATTAGATTCTCCAAGCTCTTCAGCAGTCGGCGCGCGTCGCGTCCGTCGACCTCCGATGTACTCCAAGTCCACCGGGCCCTCGCAAGGAAAATAAGATTTATATTAGAGAGATAAAAACATAATATATACAAGAATATGAAGACAAATAATTGAAAAGAAATGGACCTAATTACAAGTGGCTCGGGGGACTGACTACCCGAGAAAAGCGAAAATCTAAATCCAAATTTTTAAAACTAATCCCTAAGTCGTTTGCCTCCCCGGAACGGCGCCATCTGACGAGTCGCTAAATACGTGTTTGATTCGGTCACGTTGTAATACGTGTACTTAGCGATTCGGTCCAGAACCGAGAGAAGATCTCCGTGAAGAGTGTCTCGGCTTAATTTATATCCCGGGCAAGTCCGGGGTCGAACATAGGGAGGCAAAGGAACAACTTGGGTGTTAATTCGGAAAATTAAGTTTTAGATTTCAGTGCGGTATTTTTTTAGATTTTTTATTCAAATAGAATGCAAATGCAAGTGAATCAAGACACTTAGAAACACAAACAAGGCCAAATTAATTTTAATGGAAAAGAAGTCCAATTTAGCCAATTCGTATTTTTCCTAGAATCCTAATCCAGTGATGAATGCAAAACACATTTTTTTTAGAATTTTAGGGGTTAAAATGCAACAATGAAAAATGCACACTTTTTATGGGGGTTTTCGCAATTTATCACACAAAACAGAAAGCAAAAATTATGAAAATATTACCGGAACTAAAAGATGATGCAAAGAAGCTACAGTAATATTTTTTAGATTTTTTTGACAAGTTATGAATTTTTTATGGATTTTTTAGTGAAATTAGAGTGACAGTGAGTAAATAATTTCTAATAAATCCACGTTATCAAATTAATCAGAGTGCGATTTATTTCAGAAAGATATTTAGATGTGCAATTCAGGAGACTTGAAATTTCGCAAAAGGATATTTGTGGATTTAATTAAAATCAAATACTAAAAACACTCTACAATTTATTTCAGGCAGAAGACAACTCCAATTTATATGAAATTTGGACTGTAAGTTAATCACATTTCCAGGCATCATTCTAATTTTTGTGCATTTTTTGGAGCAACCATGAGTTAGATCTGACTTTAAGTGCTCAAAATGGGTAAAATACCTAATATTTCAGTTAAACAATTATATTTAATTACCCAAGGACCACAAAAATATAAATAAATATTCTGATGGTAGATAATTAGTTGCTCAACATCAAACCATTTTTCATTGAATAAAAAGATGTAAAATAGGTATCCAAATTAATGTGCGAACACAGGGTGTCTTTGCGAATTTAGAAACTTAAACTGATAATAGAAAATATGTACAAGGACTGAAAAGTAATTACAAAAACTTAACAAGACATATATACAATTTTACATAAAAAAATAAGGAAAAAGAAACTACCCTTCTTCTTCATTGTACGCAGGTGGGGAGAACCCAACAAGGTGTGACGGCCGGCGTTGGCGCGGCCGCGCGCGCAGAGCAGAAGGGCGGCGAGAGCGCGGGGAGGCTCGGGGGTTGGTCTGCCGGGGTGGGGGCGTCGCCGCCAGCCGCGGAGGAAGGAGGCGGGGAAGAGACGGAGCGGCGGTTGCGCCGCTGGTGGAGTCGGGGGCCGCGTGCGCGTGGCTGCGGCGGGGGCGCGCGGTCGGAGAGGCGCGGCCGCGTGGCTGGGAGGGCCGTGGTGGCGCCGCTCGTGGAGGAATGGGATGGCGGCGGCCGACGGCTGGAAAGGTGGGAGGGGCGGCGGGTGGAACCTGCACCTGCTGCTCCTTCCGATTTTTTTATTTTTTTTATTTTTTTTGATTTTTTTTGAATGAGTTTTTACTGATTGATGCAAATAATTTTTTTGATTTTTTTTAAGCAGAGAATGCAAAAAGAAAGTGAGAATGAGGGGGACATTATGGTGATGAAATGACGAAGATGGTGATGAAATATGATGTGATATATACAAATGGGAGTAGGTGGAATGGGGATATAAATGATAGGTGGTGAAGTGATGGTAGTAAAAAAAAATGATCAAGACAACAAAGAAAACAGAATATAGATAAAATAAATAAACTAATAGAAATGATGAGAAAATACTTACCTGAATCTTCGCCGGATTTGCGGAGCAGCTACGCTGAACTCCTGTTTGTTGCCTCGATCAGATTGGCGAAATAAAAATCGGAGAAGCTGCGCGAGCTCGTCGGGGAACTCGTGACGCGAAGCGGAACTCCGCGGATCTCACCCGAAGGAGGTCGTCGCTTGAGGGACAATGCTTCGCCCTGTCCCAACAAAAAACTCCAAGCTCTCTCCTATTCATATAAGAATGGTGGATGGGAAAAAATGTGGATGTGGAAGATGATAAAGAGATGAATAATGGGAGTAGAGAGGTGGTGTGTGTGAATGAGAAGTAGATTATTGGTGGAGTTGAATGGGAGGTTATATTGAAGAATATGGAGTGGAATTGAGGTTGAAAGAAGACTTGGAGGTTAATGGAGAAAGGTAAGTTATTGTAGAGAATGTTATTAAATAAATAAAAATGAAATGAAATAAAGTAGGCTACTAAAGAGAAAATAAAATAAAGAGAAGAAAAGAGTGGGGAATTACAAAATGAAGAATACAACATGTACATTTTTTTGTTTGCTTTTCTTTTTAATTTTTTGTCTTTTTAATAGTAGCTATGTACAATAGGGAAAATATAATAAAATAGTAACAATCAAAATACAAGATCACAATTGATTTTTTTGGATTTTTAGTAATTAAGAAAGATAAATAAAAAATGAAGAAAGAAAGAATATATACATAATATACAATGTACATCTAGGTCCCAAAACCCAACTTTTGCAAATGAGCTCCGATTTTAATGAAACCACTTCCGTTGGATAGATAATTTTCTAACTTGAACTTTAAAAGTGAGTTTGGTGAATTTGGAGTTCATACGGAGCGGGAATTTAGCTTGGAAGTTGGTCTTTACGGCTTTTTCCCATTGGATCTAGGAGTATTTATTTGAGGTAAAATTTGTTTTTGTATTTTTGTATTTTTATATACATTGATATGAACATGTTGGAGAAAGAATTAGCCAAAAAGGAGTTGATATGAAATTATTAAAAATTCATGAAGTTTTGGGCTATTTACAAGTATAAAACTCCTTTATTTTTGCGGTTTTTTTTAGTGTTAGTTATTTTGTACAATCTAGTATGCATTAAATTAATGTATTTTATTTTACAAGAGTCATTTTGTTAATTTATAGATTTATATACATTTATTAGGGAATTTACTCGTGATTTTGCTAAGATCAAGATATTGAGATGATGAATCGTGGATTCATCACCCCCCTATACTTAAACTTTGCTAGTCCTCGAGCAAATAAAGAACGAATAAGTTTGGTTAACCCCTGTCTGTGCAAATACAAGACTTGATCCGTTCAAGAACTCTCGATTTTAGAGATCCTAAAATTCTAAGCTGAACCAAGCTCTAGTCAAAAGGTACCCAATTTCATTTTCATCTTGATTCTCAAGAGTCTCAACCTCTAAGAATCACATTCTCAGAGATGAGATACTTTAAGAATCTCAAGGTCATAAAGTAGGTATCCAATACCATCCTTTATTTTCCTAATAAAGAAGCACTCTCAAGTGCTAGATTCCAACATACATGGAACCTTATTAAGGATATACATTGTAGTCTCTACTACACATACATACCTGGAAACTAAGGGATAATTATGCTAAAAATTCATCATTGATAAGATCATGTCACACATGATCTAATTGTATCTCCCTATAACTCTATTGAGTTAAGATGTGTTAGGAGGATTGAGATAGAAATGATATTCATATCTCTATAAGGTATTCTTTGAATTTATCTAACAGGTACTTGCTACCTAGATTAGATCAAATTCATTTTATCTTCCTTCAAACTTTGGTTTTAAACCAAAAATAATGAAATCTTTGAACATTTCAAAGGTTTCTTAGGTGAAGAGAAGAAATCTCATATCATATATAATCATCGATAGATATCACATATCCACAATGTTTACTATGATATAGATGATCCACATACATCAATATGTATGAGATCCTGAATACCTTAACATCTTACACCTTTCTCTAAGAAGGGTGTATTGGACATTTTTCTTTGAATACAATATTCATAAGTATGTAAGTTTTGAAATTTTAGACATTCTAAAGTTTCATCTCTTACTAGTCTATTGATCAAATCAATAGACAAATGTCCAAGGCTTGATGCTAGATCATTGTCAAATGATCTTCATCCTCCTATTGATCTTAAGGTTTAATTTCAGTATTTAGAAATGTTAATGAACCATTCATTAAATTTCTAATTTAGTGAAGTCCACTAGATTTTAGATTACTATCTGAAATATCTCCCATCATAACTCTTTATGATAGTTCTACCTCAGAATTCATGTTTATTTCCAACATTTAGAAACAAACAATGAGTGTATTCTTATATCTAGGTCATAGAGACATTATCTAAGACTAAGGACTTTCCCACTGAAATTAACAAGGCTATCAATCCAACAGAGATTGTTGCAACAATTGCATCAATATCCATGTGGATAACTAATAAACCTTTTAAGATCAAATTTTTCCAGTCTTCTAAAACATATGCAACCTATTGCAAATGTCATCAGAAGATTGAGATACAATTATTTGACTTTATCTTATCAATGATTTATGTAGATTAATCTGATGCTCCATCCGAGTCCTTCTCTAAGGATTCTAGATAGACTTGATAGTCATACTATCAACACATAAACTTATTGCAGTATTGGCATTCATCCAACTCTTTGGATGACATATGGAAGTCATAGATGTATAATCAACTCTTTGACCATACTTCTTACTCGGGTCCAACCCATGCTTCCACTGCGCTCCCTTTATCTATAAGCAACCATTGCTTAAGACTAAGGATCTCTTATGGAAGAGCATTTCAACATTTATACATGCTTCATTAAATTCATACAATATGAATATTATGAAGCTTCATGAATGACCAGAGTATAGAATATTAGAATGATGAACACTCATCATCTACATCCATCTAAACTCTTAAAACATAGATTCAGGTAGGTACTCAAACAATTTGAATACATCATCTCTTATAGAGCCACCATTCTGCATGAAGCAGTGAACCATCTCATTCATGTTAAATGTCAAGAGCACATATGTATGCCAGAATATCTTCATTAATTTTATAAGGATTATTTGACAATTACGATCATCATCGACATGTCACTTCCAAAGTACATCCGATGAGAGATCAAGACTATAGAGACACACAAACCCTAGGGTTGTATTCCTATTATCTATTTAATTGTCATTCCTCAATATTATGAGGAAACTTGCACATTGCAACCACATACATTATGTGTCCAATTGCAAGTACAATATCTGGATCATGAGTCCAATCCATGATATTTTACTGGTTATTATTGAGTATATCATTGAGTGAGTTTTAATCAAGGATTATCTAAAATAAGAAATTTACATAAATATATATATATATATATTACTTTGATTTAGGAATTTTATATCAAAGTTGTCTTGTCTTGTCAACACTGAAAGTTCATTCCCTTAATAACTTTTAATGTAAGAGATATACTTACCATTATATCTCAACAAGATCTGGGATCTCCTTCCTTATCTTTGTTGCATCCCAATAATATGAGAATCTGCAACTCGGATAAAAAGAAGCCGGGAACACATTCCGCCTTGCAAGTCCAACTTGTATCTCCCATTCGGTCTTTAAACACCCAGGCCCACCACCCTTAAGGCGATGTTGACCCGTCGTTAATTAAACCAACCGTCAACAGGAATAGTACTCGCTATACGCAATCCAATATCGCCCAATAATATGAGGATCCGATATTGGGGTCACTACGTATACGACATTACTCTTTCGAGAAGCAAAGAACCCGATCCAGATGCGCTTGCATACAGGAGCTGTCACTTCGGACAGGCGTCTCCTACATACAATCCCTAGCGACGGAACCCTTCGCCTTGACGGGAGACCATGGATGTCACTTATGTGATCCTCCATATCATATTCAAATTCTAATTAATCATTATGAATCATATTCATTATGATTAATTTCTTACAAGGGAAATAACACATCTATTTATAATAGAGTGTCTTAATTTTAATTGAATTCCAATTAATCTAATCATATTAAATTAATGATCTAATTAATATCCAACAAACATTTTAATAGTTACTTGAATTATAGTATTATCTCAAATACGTATTATTTCGAATTTTAATAATTAGAAATACATCATGATTTCTTAAGCATTATACTAACCCTACCCGCTGTCATGGCCAGTACCGACGAGAGTGGGAAGGACCACATACGTTGCAACCCGCAACCCCAATGCTCTCCTACTAGACACCATATCCACCTCGGGAAAGGATAATGCAAAATAACTCATTTTGTACTTGAGATGATCATCGGTTCTTCAACCGAAATTATACCATATATTAATAATCAAAACAATTTTGATTAACATTATAATGAGATTTGCTAAACAAATCCCAAGTCCTATTCAAGCAACATGTTTGTTGGAATGTTGATCATGTAGATCATGTAACCAATCTTGATCTAGATCACATCTAATCATTTGTTGGTTTGGGAAAAGTCATTTAAGACATAATTATCATTAAATATTTTACAAATATTTATGCATAATTTATTCCAGGAAATTAAACAATTTAATTTTACTAATTAATTAAATGACTATCACTAGGTTCTTGATTAGGAAAGTATTTTCAGCAGTGACCTCACTTACTAAAAATACCATATCTCAATCAATTTAAATCCAAATTAAGCAAAGTAAATTTCTAAAGTTTGCTAACTTAATTTACAACAGAACTCAAGTGATTTGCACGCATTTCAAGGCGTTTCAAATCCGCAATTAACATCTTAATTACGTCATGATCCGCAGTCCCCGAAACAGTGGATACATGTTCACTAAAATGAGCATATCTAGAGCAAACGGAATCGAAATCACGTAAAATCAGATCTTACGGTTTCCTTATTTAATGGGGAATAAAATCCAAATATTATTTTCGTGTTTAAACAATTTAAACAGTGCCCGAAAATAATATCAAAACAGAGATGCGAAAATGAAATGCAAGAAAACTTTCGCATACCCTAATGAACCCAAGTCGTCCTCGGTTTATGGATCGTATTCAAAACCACCAACCTGGCTCTGATACCACTTGAAGGATATGTTTAGATCCTGAAGCGCATCACGGAAGCGTGATCGTCGTATCGAATACGACGAAGAACGACTAGTCGCACTAGTTGTTCTATGCAGCAGAAATTAAAAAATTTTCATGTGACGAAACCACATGATCCAAGAACACTTCTCGGATCGTTTTGTCTAAACCACAAACAAGTATTAGGTCTACTCTTGAAGCGTGGTTGCGATCAAGTCTCTAAACGAAGAGACCTCCTGTCTCAAGTCCGATCCGTCGGAGGAGACGCTTGCGAGCACGGGGATGAACCGCGTGCTTCTCGCAATCCATGTTGATGATCCAAGCGGTGGATCTCCTGATCTCGACACACGAGATCCGACCTCTTCTTCACGAGCAAGGCATGCCGGAGTAGACGGAGTTCCACGAGCAAAACATCGGGCAGCATAACGACGGTGCCGCGGCGATGGAGAGCCTCTCTAGGGTATCCATGGTGGACGGCCATGAGAGGGAGAGAAAGAGAAAGAAAGAGAGAAGAGAGAGAGAGAGAGAGAGAGAGACTTGTTGTCTCACTTATGTGCCAAGAAGAGCAATGGGGTGCCTCTCCTTTTATAGGGTTTTGGGATCCATGGATCTCAATCCATGTGTCAACACAAATCCAATGGTCCACATTAATTTGTGTTTCTTTCAATGGCCATGATTTGTTGCTAAAAACATAACAACAATTAATTTAATAAAAATCAAATATATATTAAATATAATTTGATTTATATCAAATCAATCTCCATTGGAGAGATAGGAAAGGAGGCAAGCTTCCTTCCATAAGGAGGGTGGACGGCCACCACATTCCTTATGGAATTGTGGCCGTCCCCTCTCCTCATTAGGAAGGGAGCTTCCTTTTTCCTATTACATGAGATTACATTATCTCATGATTCTCTCCAATATTTGCAACAACATTTGTTGCAAACTATTTCACAAAAATAAATCCAATTTATTTTGTGAACATTGCAATCATGCCATTGGAAATTTGTGAATCATATTCACAACCCAAAACAAAATGTAAATTACATTTTCAATTCAATGTCCAATGTGAATCCAATTCACATTAACATTTAATTAACAAATGTAAATCACAAATAGCTCTCTCTTATATATTATAAATCACATTTATAATATATATGACTAATATGGATATTGCTATCCACATTATTCATATCCATGATAATTAAATCACATTTAATCATCTTGGATCTTTATTCTCTTGTTCTCAAATAATATGAATCACATTCACATTATTCACATCTTTGATAATCAAATCACATTTAATTATCTCAGATAACTCTCTTTATAATATGAATCAAATTCATATTACTCATGATAATTAAATCACATTTAATTATCCATTTTCTCAATGCTCGGATACATAAATCAACAATAGAATTATCCATGACTCCTTCAAGGATAATGCGCTTTCTCCGCAGATACTTGGAGATAAGGACAGGGCGATTGTATTGTTCCACGTATAGTGACATGGATATTGAGATCGTATCTCAAATCTAGATCGCGGGCCTCCCCATAGATGCTTGATTAAATCAAGACCGTAAATCTAATCTTCTCATTATATCTGAATAACATTCAGATCAATGTCCAACACTTGGACCAAGATCAGATCACTTCTCTAATGAGAGGAGTCACTAAAATCCAGACCCGTTTCATCACTCCTAGGAATGGAAGCGTCATGGTTATACAATCGTTTATGATCACATCACCCTCAGGTATTCCCAATACCTGTACATCCTGAATACTGGAAGACTCAGACTAAACCCGAAGTATTGGATCAACTTTATACTGTCTACTTCATGGTTTTATCAGTAAGTTTCTCATTCGATCATTGGGAGTTGGTATCAATCATACACTTTCCAAAAGCGTATATCATACCTAGGTCTTGATCATATACTTTCAAAAAGTATATATCAAACCTACAAATTCAGTCAAGCTTCCAAAGCGAGACGACCGTGCGCACAGAATTTGATTCTTCCAATATCTCATGAGTGAGCTCATGTCTTCTGGTTCAGTAACTGAACCTGCATGATCCCTTTGAGAGATCGTATTACTCATATGCCCTTATATGCACACCAGCGCGCCGGTGTGTAGACCTTGATAAGGTCATCAACCTATTGGTCTGCCAAATGTACATACTTAGACATATAACAACACATCTGTCTCCGGTCAGAGGATGTGTGCCTATATCATGACAGCATACGATATAGGACTTTGGTTATCTCGATCTCGTTAAGTCAACTCTTTGACCTAACTAATCTGACACCTCCGAATCTCTATCTTATGCAAAGGACCTGCATCAAGAGGTCGGTCAGATATCAGCCTTTAGAGAAAAGATTGCCATCTCCTTCTCAGGCTGGAGATCATCTCTTAACAATCATCTGACGGTGCTTGATGAGTACTCAATCTAACTCTTTAGATATTCATCCAAGCACCAGCCTCTATGATTCAATAGTTGAATCAACAGTTGTATGATCATCAAGATGGCCATGGTACATAACCTAATTGTACTAAGGGACCTATTATGCAAATTATGTATTCTTCATTTCAGATTAAGGAGTGAATTGTAATAACATTTATTGCATAATGGCTCGCCGTGGGCTCGCATTTCCAACAATCTCCCACTAGCCCAAAGAGCCATTAATGGGCTAATCATTTTAAACCCACACTCATGTGACAATCATAGACTATTAAGAAAATAGCTAGGTAAGCTGATCAGTCACTCTGTTCCCGTGAGACTACGCCAAGTCCTTTACGGCACTTGCATATCCCCAGTAACAGTGCTCGCATCTAATGCGAATGTTGCATCTCATGCAACCAATACTCAATCTAGTTGGTTACAGTGTCCCTGACATCATAACCAGTATCCCCATAATCCTTATTAGAATACCTTCATTCCCCGGAGATCTCTATCTCCTAAGGTATCTAAAGTTTAGACCTTTACAGATCACTATCTACATGGTCTTAAACTTTTGAAGATAAGACTTTGAGATTACTATCTCAAAAATCCCCTCATCTATGAAGATTTTGTTATTACTGCAACCAAGTGTTTTATTTCCATAGTAGGATTAGTAACAGTTTACTACTCCCACTGCATGGCAGCCATCTGGCTTTTGTACACATCTAGCACACACCCGGCTTCTCAGAACTGATGCCCAAGGGCAAGTAATTCTCATAACATTTATAATTTCATCAAATCTTATGATCCAACTTCAAGAAACTTCTTTGAGTCCATAGACGGATTCCTTAGCTTCTACACCTTCCTTTCCTCAACCATGAAGCCCTGGGGCTACTTCGTGGGAAATATCCTCAGAGATGTATTCATGGAGGAATGCAATATTGACTTACATCTTGAAGATGCAATAGTCAAGTTGTGTAGCTAAGGTTAGCAATATTCTGATGGTTTTAAGCATGGTCACCGAAGAACAAGTCTTATTGCAAGCAATGTCTTCTCGTCCAGTGTGTAGCTCATGGCTACAAACCATGCTTTGAAGGTCTCTACCTTCTCATCAGGTCCCTTTCTCTTGAAGATCCATTTACACCTTTACAGGTATTACCCATATAGGTGGATCCTCGAGGGTCCATATACAACACTTGTATATGAAGTCTACGTTAGACTTTTATTGCTAAAATCCATCTTTCCATGTCATGATCCTTAGGAGCTTCATCACATGAAGTCCGATCATTGTCAAACTTAAGTGACACATGGAATACATCCTCAAACTCATTTGAAGAGGTATTAATGTTTCATCATTAATTGTCCTTTTTAGTTTCCAATTTCAGGAGCCTCATTATCTTCTCAAGATTAAATAAGTTCCTACACTTCATTTTCATCTTGATTCTCAAGAGTCTCAACCTCTAAGATTAAATGAATGCTAAGATGCTGGATTTAATACTATTTACATGCATTTGCTAGGGTTTTTGTGGTCAAAAATGATAGAATAGAGATGATGAAATGTGGATTCATCATCCCCCTATACTTTACCTTTGCTAGTCTCTAGCAAACACTTATGCAATAAGTGCAGAAAGAAAGAAAAGAAAAAGAAGAAGATGGATTAAGTTTAATTATCGAACTTGTCTTCACAAAATCAAAGTTTGGAGCTTAAGTCGGACCTTTGGAATTTAGTACGGGCGGAACCTTAATGAGAATCAGATTTGAAATCTAACAGTCTCTGACCCCAAAACTCTGTTCAAGTCTCCTCAATAGCCATGTCAGAAATACTTTAACTCATACGCAAACCCCTACGACTATGAATCTGACTCGTACAGTGTAAGTGATAGTGGCTCTCCCCAACTGAAATGACAAAGAGACTGACTTCTCCAATATGACAACCCAATGATTCCCCAATCCAACAACTCATTCCTCAAGGAGCAGGGTATTCCCTTCTAAGTTTAAGTGACAACCAACCCAAGAGGAGGGGATGAAGAGAAGAATGGACGATAACCAGTGTAGCTACCTATCCTAGGATGCAAGACTAGTGTAGTCAAGTCATCGCTGCAGCTGCAGCTCACATGATTTGACTTTGAAGCTCAAGCTTGCTTTATTTGACTTTACAACATATGTACACTCTGACATGCATTTTTATTTTTGTATAGGCCTGTCCACTTTTTTGGAGTTTTTGCTTTTGCATTTTTTTGAATACTATATACATCAGCATTTACATAGGGAGTTTTTCCTCTTGAGCCAGTATACTATCCCTCTTTTTGAAGCTTTATTGCAACCTACGATCTCCTATCCTCGAAACTCATCATCACTGGACGAGTTGGGTTGCACTTCCCTCCCTAGAGGAGGACAAATGTTTCCACCTGTGTGCATCTCATACCGGCAAATCCAACCCCCTCACCACTCCAACTGAGTTGAGCCATGTGAAAGGTGCAGGTGTCCAAGTTAGGTCATTATCAACAAGAGTCGTGCGTGTGCTCCGAAATACTCTACTTAGGCAGTCAAGAATCCATTGAACCAAGTCTCGTGATCTTCAAAGAATTAAGTAAACTAGACCTGAAGTACCTCAATTCCAACTCCTATAAGGTTCCTGTTAATTAGGTAGATTTAAGGTTCAACCAAGCTCCAATCTCCGGATTTTATTTAGACTCGTTCAACTATCAATCTCAATCCGAAAAATGCGAATGTCATGCAAATGCAGAAAATATTTTTGTGATGCAATTTTCAAAGATTTTGAACTTTTTATAGGTTTTTTGAAAATATGATGCATATCCATTTTTTTATTTTTCAAAAAGATTTTTCCAATGTTTTTGTATTTTAATTTTGCAAATGTTTTTTGGATTTTTTGAAAAGAAAAGATTTTGGCTAAACACTAGGTTAAAATATTTACACGGGGATGCATCTTATATATTTACAAGAAGTGGATTCTAAGAATTGACAAGGGCAAGTGATCAGTTTTATAGGTATAGATATATAATAGATTTTGGTGTGATGTATATATTCCTCAAACTTATTTAACATAGATTTTTCAAACAATTTTGAAAACTATAGTCCAAAATAATTTTTACAAACAGTTTTTACAAACATGTACACTCATTTGAACATCATTTTGCAAAGGTTTTCCAAACAGTATAAATAGATTTTTCACATATTTTTGCAACCATTTTTAAACCATTTGCAAATCATTTTTCAATCATTTTATTTCACACAAAGAAAATAATTTTACAATCAAAATGTTTTTACAAAGGTTGAAAACATGTAACAAAACGTTTTCAAAATAGTTTTCAAAAAGATTTTCAAAAAAATTTTCAAACTATTTTTCAAACATTTTGCAAAAAATATTTTCACCTGATTTATTAATCAGTACATACATAAAGAATCTGAGGAATAATCACATCTTTTTATTACGGTTTCTAATGAATTTTACCAGTATAAATAGCCATAGTTATTAGGAAAATACGAAAGTACGAGTTATGGCTAAATTATATACACAGTATATACGACCCCCCTATACTTAGCTTGAGCTATGTCCTCATAGATCGGAGAGAAAAGAGAAGACATAACTCGTAATGAGTAAAGAAAAGTCTAAAGAACAAATAAATAAGGGATGAAGGGATGAAGGAATGAACGAATGAGAAGTCGACCATCCCCCCTATACTTAGGATCAAATAATCCTAAGTATAGCAGACTGTACATAAAGCAGGAGGGTCAAGGGTGGGAATGAACAGATCATACTTAGACTGTCTCCCCCCCTATACTTAGGGTAAGATATCCCTAAGTATAGACGAGAAGAGGAGACAATGGAGAGGATCAAAGAATAGAACAATCGGGGTGCACACCTCCCTATACTTAGGACAAAGTGCGTCCTAAGTATAGAAAACTATCTACAATGGGTGACACCTTTTTGATAGATACAAAAGATAGAAAAGGAAAAGAAAAAGAGAAGAAAGATATCAACAGATGTATCTATACAACGGAAGATGGAAGTGATAACCGTGTATGAGATGCAAATGATCAAAGTCAAAGAATACATCTCATACCAGAAGAATGGGGGCAATGTCAACGGCCGGCGGATCATGATCTAGATATAACTTCAGGCGCTTACCGTTAACACGAAAGGTAGAGGAAGATTACGGTTCTGATATCTCAATGCTACCATTGTCATGTACCTTCCTGACCACATACGGGCCTTTCCACTTGCTCTGCAATTTCCCTGGAAATAACTTCAGCCTGGAATCAAACAACCATATACGCTGATCGGGCTCAAACTGTTTATGGCTGATATGAGAATGATGCCATGTCTTCACTTTTTCCTTGTACTATAGGCTGCTAGAAAAGGTTGTATCTCTCAATTCCTACAGGACTGCCAACTCTGCTCTCCTCTGTTCTCATATACTCTCGGGATCTAACAGTAACTTAGTGGCTGTCAGAATGATTTATGCTTGATTTCCACAGGCAGATGGCACAGCTTGCCATAGACGAGACGAAAGGGAGATATCCCTAATGGATTTTGAAGGAAGTCCGATAGGCCCACAAGACCGAGTCCAAAAGATGTGACCAATCCTTTCGGTCTGGGCGGACGACCTTCTGTAAGATAGTCTTGATCTCCCTATTCGATACTTCGGCAAGACCATTAGTCTGAGGGTGGTACGGCGTGGCAACACGATGGTTAATGCCGAACTCGTCTGCAAGGGACCTGACTTTATCATTAATGAAATGAGACCTCCCGTCTGAAATCAAAACTCTGGGTACCCCGAACCGTGAAATGATATTTTTCCTCATGAATCAACACACGGTCTTAGCATCTGCGGCTCGGGCGGGGATGGCCTCAACCCAATGGCTGACATAATCTACAGCGAGCAAAATGTGCTCAAAACCCCTGACTCTTAGGAAATGAGACCATGAAATCAATCCCCATGCTTCAAAAACCTCACAAAAGTGAATGGGCTGCATGGGCATCATGTCCCTCTGTCTGCAGGTACCCATTTTCTGACAGTCAGTATACCTTTTCATGAATTCATCTGAATCCTTGAAGAGAGTAGGCCACCAAAGGCCGGATTGAAGCACCTTCTGTGCTGTCCTTCTCCCAGAATGATGTCCTCATGCCTCAAGCTTGTGGCAGTATGTGAGGATGCTATGCTGCTCTTCTTGAGGAATGCACCTCCTCCAGATGCTATCCCGTCCTTTATGATAAAGGATGGGATCCTCTCAATGATAAAACTTGGCCTTAGCTAGGAAGATCTCAAGTTTCTGCCTGGGCCAACCCTGGGGAACCGTCTTGGCAACAAGATAATTTACAAAGTCGGCGTACCATGGGAGTGAGGTGACAACCAAGATCGCCTCGTCTGGAAATGTCTCTGTGATAGTTGCGCTGGGCTCAGATTCCTCAAGGTTCTCTAAACGGGAGAGATGATCCACCATCAAATTCTTAACTCCAGGCTTATCCTTAATCTCAACATCAAACTCCTGGAGCAGAAGGATCCATCTTGTAAGGCGAGCTTTGGCATCCTTCTTTGCCATTAAGTACTGGGATGGCGGTGTGATCGGTAAAAATAGTCACTCTAGATACGAGAATATATGATCGATATTTATCCAAAGCAAAGATGACGACCAACATCTCTTTCTCAGTCATAGTATAATTCCGTTGAGCGGCATCCAAAGTCCGGCTGGTGTAGTGAATGGCATACGACAAATCATCCTCCTCTGTCCAAGCACAGCCCCTACGGGCAAAATCAGAAGCATCCGTCATGATCTCAATGAGAGAGACCAATCGGGTGGCTGAAGGACAAGAGCCGTGATAACCATGTTCTTGAGAGTCTCAAAAGACGCAAGACACTTATCATCTACAATGAACTCGGTGTCTTTCGTCAGCAAATCAGTGAGCGGTCGGACAATTTGATTGAAGTCATGAATAAACCGTCGGTAGAAACCGACATGCCCCAGAAAAGGCCGCAATTGACGCAAATTGGACGGTGGATTGAGTTTTCTAATGATCTCCATCTTGGCCGGATCAACCTCCATGCCTCTGTCGGAGATAATATGACCAAGGACCGTCCCTTGAGTCACCATGAAGTGACTCTTCTCCCAAGACAAGATAAGATTGACCTCTATGCAATGCTGAAGCACACGGTCTAGGCAGTCAAGACAAGCATCAAACCCATCATCATAGACCGAGAAGTCATCCATGAAGACCTTTAAACAGTCACCCACCATGTCCGAGAAAATGGACAACATACACCTTTGGAATGTCGCGGGGGCGTTACATAGACCAAAGGGCATCCGTCTGAAAGCATAAGTCCCAAACGGACAGGTGAATGTCGTTTTCTCTTGGTCTTCGGGCGCAATGGCCACTTGATTGTAACCGGAGTACCCGTCAAGAAAGCAGTAATGGCTCTTCCCAGCTAGCCTCTCGATAATCTGATCAATGAATGGTAGTGGGAAATGATCCTTCTTGTGGCCTGATTCAATCGTCTGTAGTTGATTTGGCAGAAATTCGGTGGTCTTAAGTTCCACACAAGGCGGGAACTCAGTCGATGTGTAGACCACGCAAAAATCCAACTAAAGTCAACAATGAACCCACAAGTATAAATCAAGTAATGACAAATAAGATGTGGAGTCAAATTTATTTTTAACTCTACATAAATAATGTATAGGCGCAGGTATGTAGAGATCGAACACAGGGAGCAAGCAAGAAAGAACGAGGCAATGATGCACGAAATGTGAATGTGAATAAATGTCTACAAAGATGCAATATTTTTGTGGGTTTTAATTTATATTTTTTTATTTTTTATTTTTTTTGTTTTAATTTTCTGATCTTATATTTTTCTTTTTATATTTTATATTTTTTTATATTTTCTTTTTCAATAATGGGATATATATACAATGTAAGAGAGAGATGAATAGAGTATTTATAAAAATAGGTAAAAATACTCAAAATTAGGGAATAAAATGTTTTTGGTCTTTTTTATACTTTTATAATGTTTTTCGTGATTTTTGGGGATTTTTCAAAATGTTTTTGGCATTTTTAAAAGTCAAAATATAAGAAACAGTGAACTACACTACTGGCCGAATTAAAATGGGAATGAAAAATATAAAACAGTAACAAAAATTTCCCAAAATAATTTTAAAATAAAGACAATAAAATAGAGAAACTACAGGAACTGAGTTTATATTTTTAAGATTTTTCCATGATTTTATAGATTTTTATGGAGTTTTTGAGAGTTTTCTAATTTTTAAGATTTTTGTTTTGAAATTTTTGATGATTTTTAAACTGACACTAAAATATGATAAAACAAGCATAACACAATTTTTTTGGAAATTTTCAAAACGTTTTATAATTTTTATGGATTTTCTAATGCAAACAGTGTTGAAAATGAACGTTTTTTATTTTTAATAAATATAAAAATGCAATAAAATGCAATACAAAAATATAGAGTGAATGAGCAAGCACACAGGAGCCTAATATTTTTTTGAGAATTTTTCGAGTTAAAATGATGCATTAAGTAAATACAAACAACATCAAGAAACTACACTACTTGCAAGGGCATAAATGCAAATACACAGAAGTTCAAGGGCCTACTTCAATTCTTCCAAAGTTATATAACGCTAAAAACAATTTTCTAGACTAAAATGAAATATCCTAACCCGGAGGGTGTTCGCTGCAAAATATCCAACCTCACGCGTACTGGACACGTGACCTGGCAGGGGTATTTTTGCAATTTTACAGAATTCCAGGGGCTAGGATGTAATTTTACCAAAATATTACAACTTGAATAAAAAATTCATGGACTGAAATGATATAAACAAACCCCAAGGGGGTCCTTGCAAAACACCCAGCCCCCTCACGCACACGGGCACGTGAGGTGACGTGGATAGGACCTAAGTGCAAATATGAAAACTACGGGGGTCTGGATGCAAATATTACAGAATTATTTAAACTACGGCTGAAAGTTTATGAACTGAAATGAAATACAAAATTTGGCGAGGGTGAGTGCAAAATACCCATGCCTAATATCCTCGTGTGCGCGATCGAATGGTGGGCCGCTCACTTATCCACGTGACGTGCGCACAACGCACGATGACGGTTCGGCGATGAATGGCTGTGATCAGATCTCCTCGGCAGGATCAAACGGTGATGGCTGGAGATGATTGACGGTTGCTGCTGGATCTGGAGGTGCGGCCCGATCTGACGGTGGAGAGGTGATGAGGAAGAACAGGGAAGCAACGCCGGCGAGGCGAGCTTCCCTGAGCTGAATCTCTGCCCTCCGGCGATGGTTGATCTCCAAAAGTGGGCTGCGACCTCCTGGTGTCCTCTTCTGGCTGCCAGGGGCTCCAAAAAGCTCCAACGGTGGTCGGAGTTCGCGCGAGAGAGCGGCGGAGCTGGTAGGCTCCTGGATCCTCCGGCGAAGCTCAAAACGAGCTCCGGGCGTTTCGTTGCTACTCTTGGACCTGCAAATGACTCAAGACCAACGAGGGCAAAATGCTTCGAAGGTCGGTGAAGCGGATGGCGGTGGGAAGCGGCGGCGCGAGGTGATGGTCGGAGTGAGCTCCGGCGAGATGATCGTTTAGGCGAATCGATGGATGAAACTCGATGATTTTTGGGGGGGTTTGATCCTATGACTACGGGAAATAAAAATGCGAGGAGAAAAAAGGGGAAATGGGCAAACCTTGAAGGTGGAGGACCTGAGGTGATGGAACCTCGACGCCGGAGGTCGGCGGAGGTGTTGGAGCCGCTACAAGGCCGCCTCGACTCGCTTGAGGGTATGGATGCGGAGCTGTTACCTCCAGCAACACGACGCACGCCAAAGGGATGGAGGAAATCTTGCCAAGAAGGGTTCAAACTCGAGCCTCGAAGATGGCAGGGCGCTTAAGTAGAAGGTGATGGCGTCTCCTTCAAGCGAGATCCACGCGCGAATGATGAAGATTCTGGAGGATTTTGGTGCTCGACGAGGGTCAGTGATGATCAAGGAAGGAGTCCCAAGAAGAAATCGACACCCGAGTGAGAAGGAATCGGGCTCCAAAAATTCGCGAAATCGGGCAAAAAATCAGGTGTCAGATGGTGGCAGGTCTCGGTCAGGGAGTTGACCGAGGTCAACGAGCGACCGCACCAGGTTGGTCCACGTGGACCAACCAGGAAATTCAACGCTAAAATTATTTGTAAAATTCGAAATAAAATAGTAAATGAATTTTTTAGTTTTAGGTTATAAAATAAAAATGTTTCTTATTTTATAAATAATTTTTCAGTGAATTTTATTTCTTTTTATGAGGTATATAATTACAAGTTACCTTTTATGCCCTTTATAGGTATATTATCTATATATTTTAATATTTTATTTTTATTTTGTGTTTTTAATTTATTTATTTTGTTATTAATTTTACAAATTTATAAGATAATTTATACACTTAATTATATTTTTATTTTATTTTTTTGATATATTTTGTACATTTAATAAAATATAAGTATACAATGTATAGGTATATTTATAGGTATAATACCTATGTATTATATAAAGGCATTTTTATTTTGTATTTCTTTTATGTTTTTATTCTGATTTTAATACATAAATTTATTATAAATAATATTTATAAAATTATAAAAATATAAAAATACAAAAATAATGAATAAATAATAAATTGAATATTTTAATCTGTACACGTATACAATAGGGTCCCAAAACTCAACTTTCAACTGTAGCTCCGCCAATTGCGAAACCACCGCCATTAAATAGCTTATTTTATACTATATACAATACGGGTGAATTTGATGCATTTTGAGTTTTTATTTGCAAGATACAGGTCTGGGAAGTTGGAGTTCTGGGATTTTATTTAGACCATAACTTTTTATCTGTACATTATTTTTGAATGAAATCGATTTTGTATTTTTCTATATTAAATTATCTACAACTTTCATGTTCAAAGTTTCTTTTATATGAGGTATAAAAAGTGGAACCAAAAATAGTTCCAAAAATGAATAAAGAATGAATTAAATAGAAGGGGTTTTTATTGTATTTCGACCCTTATCTCCCCCTACTTATTCCTTGTCGACCTATTCATCAAGATGCCTAGGTCTCGAGGTTTCGAGTCATAAAATATCTACAATATTTTATTCTTTTTTTTCTTTTATTTATTCTATAATTTTGGCCTTTAATTACAATATTTTATACACTATTTACATGCACATGCATGAATGCTAAGATGCTGGATTTAATGTTATTTACACGCATTTACTAGGGTTTTTAATGCCAAAATGATAGAATAAAGTTGATGAAATGTGGATTCATCAGTAGTCCACACAGACCCTCCAAGAAGTTGGTACCCGGGTAGCTATCTCCTCTCCAGACTCATTCACAATTGTAGTGATGCCCGACTTCTTGGGCACCACATGTAATGGACTAACCCACTTAGAGTCGGAGATGGGGTAGATAAAATCGACGATCCACCACCTTGATATTTCCTTCATGACCACATCTCGAAGATTCGGGTTCAGCCGTCGCTGGAACTCACGCGACGGCCTAGCGTCCTCCTCAAGATAGATGTGGTGGGAGCAAAGAGCCGGACTAATCCCCTGAAGATCAGCTATAGTCCATCCTATCGCCTTGCGATTTCTTTCAGAACCTCCATCAGACGAGATTCTTGTTCTCCAGTCAAACCTGCTGAGATAATGACTGGGTGCATATCTGGCTCACCCGCAAGGAATCTATACTTCAGCGACTGCGGCAAGGGTTTCAGCTCTAGACAACTGGGAGGTGGCAGATCTGGCTTCTGATATGTCTGTGTAAAGGCTACCAGGTCAGCATATGAGAACTCTCGCTGTGAATGCGAATCTGACGAAGTGAGCCCTGTTGAATCATCTATGAATTGTACTGGCCCGCACTCTGTCCTAACTGTCGGCTCAGAAGGAATCAAACACGACAAATAATCATCAAAATCATCCCAATCAATGTCTGAATTCGAGGGATCTGAACTAGATGAACAAGAATGAAATCTGCACTACTCGTCCCACAACTGTCAGCCTCAAATGTGTCCTCGTCCCCAGGGGTGTGCTCTCCAAGCTCTCAACTGCCGTAAGCTGTAAATATGGCGAATCTGCGGGCAGGGCGAGGGCTTGTGCTACTGGGTCTGTCCAATTGGATTCATCATCTGTCATCACGAAATCACACTCCTGGTGGATGTCTAGCTCAGCCCTGTCATCTGCTCAATATCATTGGACTGCTCTGAGCATGCTAATTCTCTCGCTCTGGTCTCGTCGATCGTTTCTGTTTGTATGCTCTCGTCCTCTGCGCGAAAGCACACCGTCCCATTATCATGGTCGATCACCGCCTTGGCTGTGGCCAAGAATGGACGTCCAAGTATGATAAGGGCATTTGTTACCGACTCAGGGATCTCCATGTCCAGTACAACAAAGTCCACAGGGAATTTCAGGCCTTGAATGGTAACGACCACGTCTCTTAGCAACACCTCCAGCCTCTTAATTGACCTATCAGCAACTGAAGGACCGTCCTGCTCCGAAGAAGAGGACCAAACTCGAATCGGTTGAGTAAGGATGCCGGAAGGAGGTTGATAGAAGATCCGTTGTCTAATAGAGTACGATCAAACCGTTGCTCTTGAATCTCGCATCTGACATAGGGAGCTCTTGCATCAGGTCTCTTGGCTGGCATTTGGTTCTGAATGGTGCAACAAGTGTCATGGGTGAGCACATGGATCTGATCATGGGTGGTTCCTCCTCTTCATGTGGACTGTAGTCTTCTCTTTCAAGTTCTTCTGGAAGAGGGGAATGTGCTCAAGTGCCTCCCGTAGAGTCAGCTGAATATGGGAATCTATCAATCATCTGGTTGCTGAACTCTACCTATTGTGTCTTTTTTGGATTTCTCTTTTATTCCCTTCGCCAAGCGGAGTGCTTTAGGGAAGGGGATGGAAGGGGCCTCCGCAGATGGAAGATTGGGAATAGGTCCATGCGCCTGTGAAGGAGTGGAATCCATACCATGATCATCATTCAACACATATGGATCTGAAGTGTACTGAGATACAAAAGGTGGCAACACTACATGTGGGAGCTCAACAAAAGTGGAAGTGGTGGCTTCAGTACCACCAACGGCATCTGACTTTGCGGCATCGGCACCGCACTCTGGCATATCATCAAAAATGGTGGCATCAGCACCACCGTCTTCATCTGGTCTCACGACGGCCTCAGTACCGTTGTCTGGATCTCCATCCTTGATGGTCTCAGCACCACCGTCATCAACATCGTCATCAGCGGCATCAGCACCGCTACTCTGCTCATCGAGTGCTCCGGATTCTTCATGTTGTTGTCGCTCAGATGAGGCACCGTCGGAGGGTATCCTACCGCTCCTTGTAGTCACGAATCAGTATCATACAAAGAAGACGTGTCACTCAAATAATCACTAGGAGAAGTATCCTCTGTAAACTGTACCTGCTCAGACTTTCTTTTCAGACTGTTCAGATTAGGCTTAATCTGAGCTGGTATGGCGGCTTTGCCCTTGATTAATTCCCTCACCTCCTGCCGGAACTCATCTATGTCCCGCCGGTAGGATTCTCGATGTTCAGAAAGCAATCGGACGAGGTCATCTAATGCTGGGTTCTCGAAGGCAGGTGCCTGAGAACCGGATGTATTCCCATGTTGGTGATGAGGTTTGTTGCTGGGAGGAGAAGTGCTCACGAGGCTGGGAGTATGACTGTTGAGGCTGCTGACGCTGCCTCCACAGTTGTCCCTGATAGGCGGGACGAGGACCGTGCTGGTACTGCTGCTGGGCATATTGGGGCTGGTGCTGCTGGCTGTCCTGCTGTCCCTAAGCGGGAGGCTGCTGTTGGGAGGAGGTACCTCCGGTGGTCCAACGGAATCCGGGGTGATCATGACGAATCCCTGGCTGCTATGGGTACAGGTCGTACCAAATTCCCGTTGACTTCCTGGCTCCTGCTCAAAGGATTGTGGAGAAGAAGAACTACAATGGTTGATCCGGCTGATAGACCACCATCTGAGTGTCCTGAGATGGTGGCTGAGACGGGTAGTACTGTAGCTGCTGGCCGGCTCTGCCCTGAATGTGGTTGACCTGGCGGTGTGAGGCAGAGGGATGGGTGGATTTGCTACTGCTGGGATCAGCCCGTGACCTGGGAGGTTGCTGAGTAGACATTTGTGCCTCCTTGATGCATAGAATCTGCGTCTTCAGTCACTCATTGTCTTGGTAATCCGGTCCATCTGGTCCAGTCCTTGCATTTGCTTTTTCTCGAGGATCTCGAGACGGTCCAACTTCTCACTAATGATGCCCATGTCAGCTGCGGCTGATTCGACTTGGGCTGTGGCTGTCGACGGAGTATGAGGACCGGCATCGATGCAGGCGATCCTCTGAAATGATCCTGCTTCTTGGGGTGGCTTCTGTTGTGTGTAGACTCTGGCTTGGGCCATGACCGTGGAGTTCTCTGCCATTCCTTCATAGATGGCTCAGACGTCGTCTTCACCCTTAGAAAAATATGATCCACCACAAGAGGCATTTACAAGCCCCTGAAGCTTTGGTGTCAGCCCACAGAAGAAACTCTGAATCAGATTGGTCTTGGATATATCATGGTGTGGATACCGGTCAATAAGCTCCCTGAATCGATCCCAGGCCTCATGGAATTGTTCATTAGGGATTCATTGTGAAGTTGCTGATCATGGCTCGTGCTGCGTTGGTCCGGCCGAGAGGATAATACTTGTTGAGGTATGCGGTCCGGAGCTGTGCCCAAGTGTCGACGAACTTCCCCAAATGTTTCAGCTAGTAAGCGGCTCTATCAACCAAAGAGAATGGGAAGGCAATCATCTTGATGGTGTCCTCAGTCACCAGGCTATCATGGATCGTGCTGTAGATCATCTCAAATTCCTGCAGATGGAGGTATGGCTCTTCGGTCGCCAGCCATGGAATTTGGGTAGTAGCTTAATAGTGTGGGGGCGAAGCTCAAAATCTCCATGAATGGGAGGAAGTCGGATCCATCGATAAGTGAGGAATGCGATAGGATTGTGCAATTCCCTCATGATTGTTTGTGGCGGTCTCTCAGCAGCAGGATCTCCTCCTGCTACCTCAGGTATGTCTCCACCACATGCAGCTCTATTTTCTCTATCGACTCTCATCTGCGTCAGCTCTCGCATGACGTCACCCATGAATGCTCTCTGGTCTCTGATATGTCTCTACATTGTCTTCAGGGAGGCTAGAAGTGAATTGATGATGGCGGCTTGGTCATATAGGAAAGGAGGGTGCTACTGCTCATATGGGTGCTCTCCTCTGTCTGCCATGTCCAGGTTCTTTGAAAAGGCAAAGGAAACCATCTCAGGTGTCGTCAAATGATCAGAGCTCTGTGTTGCACTAAACTCTGAAACTGTTGGACTGATGGAGGAAGAAGGGTGGTCGAAGGGGAACAGGGTGGAAGTGAACTCAGGTTCGGAGAGTGGGTCTTGACTCCCCAAACCGTCCTAGATGAATAGGGAGGAGTGCTGGATAGCGGTGCCGACAGAGACGGCCTAAGAGACCTCCTTCCCGTCATCGTGATTATTGAGAAGAGTGAAGTTGAGAAATGAAGAAGGGGGCAAAAATATACACAATTGTGCAGTGTTTTTGATGTTGACCTAAAGCGACTAGTCAATCAAACACAATACAAGGGTTTCTCCAACTCAACACATGAAGCCGTAAGGGTTCGACTATTATCTTTTGTAGTTTTTAGATGAATTCAGGCATTTATCTTTGAACGAGTCCTTAGAGCGTTTACGCCTATAGGAGCGAGAGTACTGTCGGAAGAGTATCCCGTACTTGTCCTCCTCCTGTGTAAACTGTAATCTGCAATTTTTGTGGTCCTTGTAACCCTTCCCTAGATCCCTACTCAGCCAAAGAAATAAAGAAAGGAAGGCAATAGGCGAAACCAATACTTCGGAACTCGCTCGCAACGGAATCACCCGTGAGCGTGCAAGAACCTACTCGGACGCAAGACGATGAGACAGACACCCCCGTGAAGGCGTGGCCTAGACTCGATACTTCGGAAAAGATCGATGCTCTACACAATAGAGAGTCATCAATGGTGACCAAGCCCTACTCGTCCACGTACGATAGAAGCGCCAATACTTCGGAAATCTAGGCGATGCACAAGGCAGCCACAAACTGTGTTTTTGTCTCTAATCCTTACGAAGCCGCTCTCTCACTTGGAAGGAGTCCTTCTCATGCAACCTAAATACAAGTGAGGGTGTTACTATCCCCAAGCAATGAATCTAATTAACCAATTTTATTTAGGTCAGGTTTCTTTAGCATACCCTTTTTTTATTTTTTTGGTGTTATCACTTGTTTTGAGTCAATTCAATACAAGCGTCTAACGTTTTTGTATTTTCTTTGATTCCTATTTGTTCCAAAAATAGAGGGAGAAGAGTCGGAAAAGCCAATGCAAGTTGGCATAAGATGGAAATCTCACCTTAGTGCCTTAATGACGGATGCTAAGATAGAAGACTTACAACGATTCCCAGCTCTCTCCATGCGGGATGCAAAACAGGAATTTATAAACCTAATCTATATGCCGATATGCACACGGAAATCGTCCTAAGCAGGCAATTGCTAGCGTGAAGAACCACAAGTCGGTCACCGATCCTCAATCCAAGAGTCCGGTCTAGGCTCACCCCTCCTCTTCTCGACACATCGAGTTCAGGAGTAACGCCTGACAGGGTGGGCTCGCGGCACGTAGGTTTGAAGACGATGAGGCGACTGTTTAATTTAAACTAAGTCCAAACACACTATAGGTACATGCAATGGTTATTAGTGTGTTTGGACCTAATTTACTCGATCAAGCAAGCCTAAAAGCTAAGGGCTCATTCCACAAAAGAAAAGGAAAAATAAAACAAAATCAGAAAATGACAACGATAGAAAGCCGACAAAACCACGGTGAGCCCCCCAAGTGAACAATCACTTGGGAAATTAGGCCCGAGTGTCCAAGTGTCCCTGTATTATTACAAATTAAATGAATCACTCTCTCACAAAAATGATAAACTAACTAACTATCTATCTCTCAAATCTTCTGCTCTCTTCCTGCCGGCTAGATAAGAATAGCCGACTCCGCCTCCCAAGGTTACACAGGATCCCCTAGGCGATCCTTCTCGATCCGCGGTCCTTCGCAAGAAGACAAGAAAGACAATGGTTAGATACTCAAAATGTGAATCAAATACCAGAGAGATAATTGGAGCAATAATGTAGACAAATAAATACAATCACTCAAAAATGCAATATATACGTTGTTGCTCCCCGGCAACGGCGCCATTTGATTTAGCCGGAATTTCGGTGGTCTTAAGTTCCACACAAGGTGGGACTCAGTCGATGCGTCGACCACACAGAAAACCCAACTAAAGTCAACAATGAACCCACAACAATATTAATCAAGAAATGACAAACAGACGTGGAGTCAAATTTATTTTAACTCTACAAATAGGTGTATAGTGCAAGTATGTGTAGAGTGTCGAACACAGGGAGCAAGGCAGGATAGATCAAGCAAAATACCAAAAATGTGATGTGATTAAATGTCTACAATTATGCAAATTTTTGTGGATTTTTAATTTTCTGATTTTATCTTTTCTTTTTATGTTTTATTTTTTTTATATTTTCTTTTTCAATAATAGAGTATATATGCAATATAAGGAAAGAGAGGATAAGGTATTTATCAGAATAGCTAAAAATGCTCAGAAATCAGGAAATAAAATGTTTTTTGATCTTTTTATGATTTAATAATGTTTTTGTGATTTTTGGGAATTTTTCTGAATATTTTTGGTATTTTTAAAAGTGAAAATACAAGAAAACAGTGAACAAAATGGCTGGCTGGAGTTAAAATGGGAATGAAAAATACCAAATGATAATAAAATTTCCCAAATTAATTTTAAATAAAAGATAATAAAATAGAGAAACTACAGAAACTTAGTTTATATTTTTAGGATTTTTCTAGAATTTTTTAGATTTTTTTCGAAGTTTTTAGAGGTTTTCTAATTTTTAGGGTTTTTGTTTTGAAATTTTTAATGATTTTTGGCATGACACTAAATTATGATAAGACAAGCAAAATATATTTTTTTTGGAATTTTTTCAAAATGGTTTTATAATTTTTATGGATTTTCGAATGCAAACAGTGTTGAAAATGCATGTTTTTGATTTTTAATAAATATGAAAATACAATAAAAATGCAACGCAAAAATATGGCGTGAATAAGCAAGCAAACAGGACCCTATGATATTTTTTTGATGATTTTTAGCAGTTTATAGATGCATGAAATAAATAGAGACAACATCAAGAAACTACATTATTGGCAAGGGTATAAATACAAATAAGCAAACATCCAGGGGCCAAAGTGCAATTTTCACGCAAAATAAACAACTAATAAACTAAGTTCCTGGATTAAATACAAATACCCAAATCCGCAAGGGATTAACTGCAAAATTAGCAAGCTCACGTGTAGAAACACGTGACCTGGCAGGGGTATACATGCAATATTACAAAACTCCAGGGGTATACATGCAATCTGTCCAAAAATAATACACATGAAATGAAATATCTTGGACCAAGCAAAGTAACAAAATGGATGAGGGGGCCAATGCAAAATGCCACCACCCCACGTGCACAGATCACGTGAGGTGACGTGGACTAGACCTAAACGCAATTAACCAAAGTTCAAGGTCCTAAAAGCAAATATTACAAAAATTTTAAAACTGCAGATAAATGTTTAAAGACTAAATAGTAATACAAAAAGGGCGCAGGGGTCAGATGCAAAAAACCTCTATGCGCGCGATCCAACGACGGAGGATGATTCACTTGACGCGTGGCGGCCGATGGATGGCGGATGACGCTTCGTCTTCGACGTATGAGATTAGATCTCGGATCGAGATCTGACAGTGGCGAAGCGCGGATGATCCGACGGTCGACATGCGATCTGGAGGAGCGGCCCGATCCAACGGCGGCGAAGCGCGGAGGAAGAACGGGGAAGAACGCCGGCGATGCGAACTTCCCCGAGCCTGATCTTCGTGCTCCCGTGATCTGGAGTGCTCAAAATGGGGATGCAAGCTCCCTGGGTCTTCCTCTATCTCCTGGCGACTCCAAAACACCTCAGCGATGGCCGAGGCTCGCGGGAGAGGGCGGCGGAGCTGGGAAGCTCCACTGAGCTCCGGCGAGGCGCAAAATGAGCCCCAGGCTCGAGTCCACATTCTTTGACCTGCAAAAAGAGGTGAAAGGGTCCAGGGCAAAATGTCTGGACCCCGCGGAATGGAAATGGTGGCGTGAAGCGGCGCGAAGGTGATCGGCCGGAGGTGCTCTCCGGCGAGGTGTGCGTGGAAGGTGATTTGATCGATGGATCTTGAAATTTTTATAGGGGAAACGATTCTAGGACTAAGACAAAGAAAATGCAAGAGAAATAAAAGCGAAAGGGGGCTGCCTCGATGGCCGGAGCCAAAGGGAAGAGGTACCTCAATCGCCGGTGAAGGGGGAGGTCGTGGAGCCACCTCAGGCGATGCTCGACCCACCCGAAGGTCTCTACAGGGAGATGTGACCTTCCTGGAGCTTCGAGGCGCAAAAGAGGGAGCTAACCTATGGAGTGAAGGGTTCAAACTTCAAATCAAGGTCAAGGGTGCGTTATATGGGGTTGACGACTGGCGAGGAAAATCGAGATGAAATGCCTCGCACAGCGATCCAAAGCCCAAGAATTCACTTGGGCGTGAATCACCAATGATCGAGGCGAAAAAATGTAGAAGGAATCATCCCAAGAAGGTGCAAGCCGCACCCTCGAAAAAGGCGAGAAAATAGGGTCACAACCTAGTTCTGACACGCTATAGGGGTGGAGGACGCCTAGTTGACTGGGGTCAACTAGGGTTTGCACCTGGTTGGTCCACGTGGACCAGCCAGGGAAAACCCCTGGAAAATGATTTTGTAAAATCAATTAAAAATAGGAAATAAATCATTTAATTTTTGATTATTAAATAAAAAATGTTTATTATTTTATAAGGTATTTTATTATGAATTTTAATTGTTTTTTGAGGTGTAATTTACAAGTTCCCTTTTATACCCTTTATAGGTATATTACCTATGTATTTTATTAATTTATTTTTATTTTGTGATTTTAATTCTTTTTTTGTTTATTATTTTATAAATTTATAAAATACTTTTATACACTTAAATCTATTTTTATTTTATTTTTCTGATATGTTTTATACACTTAATAAAATATAAGTATGTATTAAATAGGTATATGTATAGGTATTATACCTATGTATAATATATATGTATTTTTATTTTATATTTCTTTTGTATTTTTATTCTGATTTTAATATACAAATAGATTATAAGTAATATTTACAAACTTATAAAAATATAAAAGTATAGAAATAATGAATAAATAATAAAATGAATATTTTAATCTGTATAAGTATACAATTGGGGTCCAAAACTCAACTTTCAAATCGTAACTCCGAAATATACGAAACCACCTTCATTATATAGATTATTTTAAGCTATATAAAATTAAAGGGTGAGTTTGGTACATTTCAAGTTTTTATTTGCAAGACACGGGTCTGGGAAGTTGGAGTTTTGGAATCTTATTCAGATCATAACTTTTTATCTGTATATTATTTTTCAGTAAAATCAATTTTGTATTTTTCTATATGAAATTATCTACAATGTACAAAGTTTTTTGATTTGAGATATAAAAAATGGAACCAAAAATAGGTCCAAAATGAACAAGGAATGAATAAAATAAAAGGAATTTGTATTGTATTTTGACTCTTATCTCCCCCTACTTTATTCCTTGTCGACCTATTCATCAAGATGCCTAGGTCTCGGGGTTTCAGGTCATAAAATATTTACACTATTTTATTCTTTTCTTTTCTTTTATTTATTCTATAATATTGGCTTTAAAAACAGTATTTTATACAATATTTACATACTCATGCATGAATGCTAAGATGCTGGATTTAATGCTATTTACACGCATTTGGTAGGGTTTTTGTAGCTAAAATGATAGAATAAAGATGATGAATGTGGATTCATCAATCATTCAAGAATTAATTGGCTGAATTCTGAAACCAGAAACTCTGTTAATAACTGAAGGTACAATATAACTAATGAGGAATCTTATAAGCAGAGCTGTAACAAAATCGGCAAATCTCCCACTTCTGTTCTTTCCAACGAGATTCTCTCAATCAGGCAGCCGAAATGTAGATGCTTGGTGGGAAGGAAAGGTGAAAATTTGGAATTTCCATCAAGGACGTCTGAAACTTTGTCAAATTGAAAAGTTTAGCAACTTGTAACATATAGTTGCTCTGAGCTGAATGGATCATCCAAAATAGTGCAGAACTACTAAAAGATAAAACATCAGATACAAATCAATTGTGAATGCGCCGACAGTTATTACCTAATAGAGTAATTTCATATATGACTCCTTCAAGGTTGCTTATTTGTGACCTCGTCCCCGGTACTTCAGTAATCCGCATCCCACGCTGAAGGGCTACATTGATCACCATTGCATCCATGCTGATACAGTGCATCAAAATATCTGTTGAGAATCGGTTCACACAAAACAATCCACAAAGAAATCGCACAAGAGACGCAAAGAATTATGTGAAAGAATCCATCGAGAAAGAAGGGTTCAAAACCACAGTAAAAGGAGTACAAGTTACAAAAAAAACCATTAACCAGTAAAAGAAGACAGAAGCAACAACAAATAAAGGCCTACAGTCAAGTCCACTGAACAAATGAAAAGTTAACATAGAATGCACTTATATGGCAATGTCATGGGATCTACAATGATTCTATTGAGAGCCAGGGAAGATCGAGCAAGAAGGGAGGACCTCAAATTTATGCACTTGCCTAAAATAAATATTTGGGATAGTTACACGTAGACCCCCTTAAAGAATTCTATTTTCACTTTAGTCCTCGTATACTTTGTAATTAAATCTAAACACTTCTAAAATACTGTCATTATTTACAATTCAGATAAGCGTATTTCCACGTTGCGGGGAAGACACATTTGTGGGAGTTTCCCTCATTAAAATGTTGTCCGACGTTAGAGAGAAGAAGAGGGCCCTTTACGAACATGACCTAAACCTTCCCCCACGCCGCCGCCTCCTATTTCCCTTCCCCCCATCTTCTACCCGCCGCCTTCTCCCCTCTTCTTCTCGCCGTCGACGCCTGCCCCTCTTCTTCCCTCTCGCACCAGCAGCCTCTTTCTCCCCTCCCCCCATCTCGCCTTCCCGCCCTGTATCGCCACATCTCTCACCCTGCGCCGCCGCCAAACCAGGCCCGACCCCTCCCACCGCCAACGCGCTAACCTCGCTACCACCGACTCCTCCTCTGCATCTCGCTGATCTGCCTTGCTGCAGGCCACTCCCGCGGCGGCCTACTGTTGTCACAATCTTATTGGAAGCTCTGCACGAACTCTTTCAGGGTAACAACTAGCCAATCTCTTTATATTTTTTCCTGTTTCCATGTGATCGTGGACTGCTATATGGTGTCGGATTGGTGCCGAAATAGCTTCGATTGCCAACAAACTTAGCATTATATTCTTCAATTCTATTATCTGCTTCGGTAACTGGTGATTGGGAATAAACAGTGCTCGTATTCTTCTAATCAGGGCCGATTCCTAGCACTTGTTTTTAAACTGTTAGCATCTGTTTAATCACCACATCATCAAAATCCACCAATTGCATTTTTTTATTTAATCTTACTCTCCTGCACCTTTAATTTTATCCATTTCAGTCATTTACTTAGTCCCAATCTTTGTATTACAGTTTACTGGAATTGAGACTTATTAAGAATCACAGTCCTAGATCGTTTGAAATTGCACTTGGAATCATTATTTTCTTGCATGTCGTTGCATCAAGATTGGTGGGGTGGTTCTTGGACTCTTGACTGCTTGGTCAACAGTCAGTTGACTAATCGATCGATTTTTTATGATAGTTTTTTTTTAATTTTTAAAATGCAAACGTAATCTAAGATACTTAAAGTTTGATTTGAAATAGTTTATTTCTTTTATTTCATTATAATAGTATGAGAAATGTACAAGTTTATGTAAATATATAAGAAAATGATATATATATTTATAGGGCTTTTATCAGTTGTGCCCTATGAGATATTGCAATATCAATTATGCCTCTCCCTTTTTGGGAATATCAGTTCTACCCCCGACTTCTTCCACAATGATCACTTGTATCCCTTGAGTTAGTTTCCGTCTATCCCCAACGTAAACGGATGTTAACTTTGGGGACACTAGGGAAATTAGATAAAAAAACAATGGTTGAAAGGTCTTCCCTACTCCAGCCCCTCCTACTCCTCCTCCTCCTCCTCCTCATCCACCCCCTCCTCCCCTCCCCTTCTAGCCCCTCCTCTGGATGCCTTCGTCTTTCGGCCCCTCCTCCTCTGACCACCCCATCCTCCTCTGACCACCCTCCCCTTCCAGCTCCTGCTCCTCGACTCCATCCTCCTCTGATCACCCCTCCCCTTGCAATCCCTCCTACTCCACTGCCCCTCCACTTCCAGCCCCTCCTCCCCTGACACCCTCTCTGGCTCCAGCCCCTCCTCCCTTCTCCTTCTCCCCCTCCGCTCCATCCCCAATGTATGAAAAGTAGGCTGCGATGGAATCAATCGATGGTGAGGATGCTCAAGGTGTTCTTTCACATTGCCGGTGGTGGTATATATCGGTTCAAATAAATGCACGTTCAACTCTAGATTCTTTATTGGAAGAAGGTTAGGTTCCCGATATGTAGATGCCCGGATATGATGAGTGTGCTTTGAGGATTAGGTGCAGCTAACTGCAGTACATGATAGATTGGGACATGAGGCTTGCTTCTGTACGAGGTTTAGGAGATGCTCTACGGTTGAATCTCGCATGTTGTTGCTTTTATCGTTGACTGAAACTAGGTGCGGCTAACTGCAGTACATGATAGCATCGATATCCAGGAGATGGATCTCAAACTCGATTGATCTCGGAGATTCTGGTGGTTTAAAAGTCGATCAGATCTGTTCAGCAGATATGGTGGGGCAATAAATAACGATTCACCTTCAAATGCAGAGGATTTGCTCTTCAAATCTGATGCTTTGTATGACGTTTCTCATTGCAACAACATTCGTTCTCAAAAGATAGTGGCTCAACTACTGGCACATGTCCTGCAAATGAATCGAGGGCTCGAAGACAGAACTTCAACCATCGGTTATTTGTGAATGCAAATGGTGTGAATGATCGATCCACAATGACAGTTAAGAGGGGCAAGTAGATGATGTGGGCGACGATGGAGGTGGCCGGAGGGTGTGGGGCGGAGGAGGGTCCAGAGGAGGGAGATGGGTTAGGGGGGGGGGAGTATTTAGACACTTCTTCCCTTCTTAACCGCATATGGTTTGAAAAAATCATGGTTAAGTTCAACTTATTGATGGTAATGGAAGGGCACAAGTGATAAAACGACAAGAATTCAGGGGCACACCAAATATTCCCAAGAAGGGAGGGGCATAATTGATATTGCAATATCTCTAAGGGGCAAGTGATAAATCCCATATATATAATATTAAAAAAAAATAAAATTGACTAAAGTTTGATTAAATTCGTTGTCCAATTGTCTATTAATTCTTAGTGATCCACCTGACTGAAATACTGACTGCATGCTTCTACAAGTTTTTGTGGGTATGATTTAGAGAGATTGAAAAGCCATGTAGTTTAAGATTGAAAGATTCACGTTGGCGAAATGTAACCATTCTCTGTCATTATCTATATCGTGCATTTAAGGTGAGCATTAATCTCATGTTGCCCATGCTATAAAAGCTTCTTTAGGTTTTACATGCAACTTATAGAAATTGATTAGGTCTCATCTTTTCTGTGCATTTTAGAAGTGTGTTTTTATTTGTATGCTTAATTTCCCTCTAGCTTCTTGTGGTTTTAAAAGTGGTAATTAGTCAGGTTTTTTTAATTATGTTGAAAATGACAAGTTGAAAGGAGTTGATAGACTACTTGAACTTTACCTTCATAGGGCATGTAGGCCTAACTTTTAGCTCGTTTACGATGAAGTCTTTTGATAAGGTTATAGCGGTAAATTGTAAGAGAGGGATTGCTATATTGAGTCATTGGTGATTTGAATTACTGGATCATTTTCCATGAGTAAGAATCAATATGGAGATGGAATCGTGCTTGAGTTTTCATCATTTTCTTTTTAGCTTAAAAACAGAGGTATGGCACTAAGTGCATTTTTTGTTCTTAAGGGTTTAGACTCTAGAGTCTAGAGCAAGACCTATAAGATATACTAAAGGGTAGGTTGCGTATGCAGTAATGGTCGCTTTTGCAGTGGCGGCAGAGGAGCTGAGGCTAGTTGACTACCTGCTGCACAGCTGAAGGTTCACGGTGCAATTCCTCCTCAAAGTCCAATATGACATGCTCATGGGGATTGTAATTTTTGCCAATTCCAAGATCATTGTCGAACTCACTGTTGTAAGAGTCAGCCTAGTCGACCGACTACAAGGCCGGCTTTTACATAGATACTTTTTTTATTATTTTATTTTATTTTTTTAAAAGCAAACTTATTCTAATATGCTTAATGTTATATCTAAAGTCAATTACTTCTTGTATTTCATTATGATAGTATAGGAAATGTATAAATCAAAGTAAATATATAAGAATAAAATAATTAAAAAAAATTCAAAATCGATTAGTGGATGACTAAATCCTATTAGTCGCCAGACCGCCGATTAATCCTTAGTCAGTGACCTCGTCGACCAAGCATAGACTACCGCTTTCTGCAACCTTGGTCGAACTATACGTCACTAGAAAGCACGTGGCTTATTTCAAGATTGAACCTTCTTGCTTGCATGAGCCAGGATATTGTTAGATGATGGGGGCATTAAAGTGGGTTGTAGGTTGAGGATACAGTCACGTGGACCATGATGGGGAGGCGTAGATCTCTGAGTTTTTCCTTGATAGAAATCAGGAAGGCCTCGAGAGGCTCATCAGACAGTTAAACTTGGCATGGTTGAAGATGAGGACATTATCAATGCAAGAGGTCGATCGGGGATGTGATATCTTGAGGTTGTCAATGAAGAAAACCTATAAAGACAGATTTATGGAAACGAAAATTCTGGTAGTTGTGGTTGGCGAAATGGGATCTGAATGCTCCTTTCTTTCTCTTGGCAGTGTTGGAGAGGAGGAAGATGATTGACAGGGTGGGAGGCCTTGAATAGGGCGTGGCATGGCAATGGTGAAGCCAGCCGACCACAAAGTTGTCAATGCAATGTCATTCAAGGAAATAATTACATATTTAAATATTTGGGGGGGGGGGGGGTTGAACCCCGGTCTTTCAAAGTGAGAGCCACTACTTCTACCACAATTAGACCATTAGAGGGGTTCTATTTGCTTTTGTCTTTTGGCCCCTTGTAATCCATTTGCTTTTAAGCCTTTTCTTTGGCAATCGAGGATGAATTTGACCAACTTTAGGATGAATATTTAATTTGTATTCAGAGCCGGAAGAACTTTGTTTCTTAGCATCAGGTGTGGTTTCAGTAAAGGCCCGAATCCGAATCAAAATTCTTGCCTTTTCCTCTTCCTTGTCATCATCACCCACCTAAAACTCTTCCATTTCAAGGACACTAAATGGGTTTAAAATAGGTAAGTGAGCGTTATTCTATATTTATATATCACCATGTGTGCTATTCCCATGCGTATCCATGCAAAAAGTGTCTTCCGTGTTTGGTGCACACCACCTGTATAATTATCCTTCTCAGCATGTTTTTTCTCACCTTCCTCGTCAGCTTCAATTCAGCTGCATGCCTATAAAAAGGGGAGATGTTTTCCACTCTATTTTATTTGTAGCTCTGGATGTATCTGACTTATTCCCTTCATGTATACTCCCGGCCGTGTGATTGTATTTTAGAGTTTAAATAGTATTGGAAGTCCGTGATCCTATAATTTCATGATATGGTCAAGACTTTTCTGTTGGTTCTGCATTGTTTAACTTGATGATCAGCATTAATTTGAAGGTCCACATGTCCAATTTCTTCTTGGGGCTTTGTCTGCTCAATGCCTGCTGGATTAGTATCTTCCGTTGCAACCTATTTGATTTTATTTTCTTTCTCCTGTAAATCCGAAGTATCCACTTCAATGGTCTGGTGGTAGTGCAATATGCCTACCACTCGAAATACTAGTGTTCAAATCCCTCCTTGAGGGGTTGCATTAGGTAGCCGACAACTCGTGTAAAAAATGGTTGGATCTTTCAACACGGATTTGAGCAAGAATCCATGTAGCCTCCCCCCTTAAAGTGGGAGAAGGCTTCGCCTCCTGTAAATCCACATTGTATGTATTGATCACCCTTCCAGCAGGAGCATATACTATGTCTTCCTTTTGTGAATTACCCGAGCATTTGATCTTGCAGGTTTACCCTCTACATATTATCAATAGAATCCTTTGCCTCTGTTACACCATCCTTTATAATTTCCCTCCAGTTCCTAATCATATTGCAGTGGTCACTGTAAGGAATCAAAGTCTCAAACTATCTCCTGACAGATCTCGTATGTCCCAGATCTCTTACAAAAATGGTCTCTCAACTTCTCTTGGTCTTTTTTTGAATAATAACGAGGGAGAGCCCTCTCAAGATGAGAGTCACCATACCAAAATTTCATTAATTAGCGGGAAAGTAGATCAGCTGGATACCCAGAAATTGTACAGAGCGTTACATTGTGCTAATACATTTTCATTGTAGAAGCGTTGCCCCTTGAAGATGACATCATTCCTGCCGAGCCGAATAGCCCATAGCGCGGCAAAAGTCCTGGAGACATCACCGGAGGATCCAAGCCCTACCGCCCGAATAGATCTCCAAAACAGATATGCACAGGATGCCTGTACCCATGTCAGCCCCTAAGAGTCCCACACATTTGTCGAAGTCCTGCAGCCGAAGAAGATGTGATCCGCATCTTCCACGCCACCCTCGCATCTGTCGCATTCGATGTCCGTCACGCCCAACAGTCTACCCCTTCTCACTTTTTCACATAGCCGATCTCTCCTTAAACACCATAGGAACACCTTAACTCGAGTAGGAATCTTTGTTGCCCAGATCATCTTCATATCCGCATATAGAGCCTCGTCTCGGTCCACCACACTTCCACACAACTTCCTATATGCAATCTTTACCGAGAACTTACCTTCTGCCCACTTAAAGTGATCTGGCTCGCCCGATATCTCCCCGGTAGAGGGAATCTCCGCAAGCAGCCGCTAATAATCCTGCAATCTTTGATTCGAGAGAGCTGCCAGAAACCTCGGTGCCCACGATCCAGAGTCTACCACCTCTGCCACTAGCGCCCCCTTGTCAACGGCAAGCGCCATCAACCTAGGGAAGCGATACGCCGGTACCCCCTCTCCCGTCCAATCATCCTGCCAAAATCTGAACCGGAGACCATTCCCCTACCTCGACTGAAGGAAAGTCCTGAGCACCGGAATCACGTCCTGGATCCCACTCCACAACGAAGACTCATGACGCTTTCTTGCTGCCACCAACTCTCCCGTGACCCCATGGATCACCCTCAACAACCACAACACCAAGTCGGATGAACCCCAAATACACACCACCCATTTGTCTAACAAGGCTTTGTTCATTGATTCCACATCCCCGACTCCCAGGCCACCCTCTGAAACCGGTACAACAAGATCCTTCCAAGCCACCAAGTGCAATCCCCTCTTTGCCTGCCTCTCATCTGACCAGAAAAAGGATTTCATCAACGACTCCACCTTCCTTTTGACCCCAACAGGCATTAGACGGGTCGAGAAGAAAAAGATCGGAATGGCAGAGAGGACGTGCTTTAACAATGTAAGCTTTCCACCCTTGGACAAAGTTGTAGCCTTCGATCCCTGCAACCGCTTCTCCATTCTCCGAAGAACACAGTCTCAATCGGACTTCCTCAGCCTACTGTCAACCAAAGGCAACCCGAAGTAAGTGATCGACAGGCGCCCCAGAGGGCAACCTGCCCAAGCGGCTAACCTGTTACTCTCCTCATCATGCATCCCAAGGGTAACCAGTATCGACTTCTGCCTGTTAATCTGCAAGCCAGATATGCATCCAAACATGTCCATCAATATAGCCGCATTGTGGTTCTGCTCCTTCGTCCTTCCCCCCAAGAAGATCAGCGTGTCATCCGCATACTGCAGCACCAGAACGGAGATGTCCCCCAATCCGAACCCCTCGCACCAGCTCTCTTCAACCGCCCGCTGAAACAAAATCGTTAGACAATCCATCACCAACACAAAGAGCGTGGGAGCTAGGGGGCAACCTTGACGCACCCCCCCTCTGTGGTTGAAACCATCCTCCCTCTTGTCTGCCATTAACCAACACAGAGCAGGAGCACGTAGTTACACATCTCTTAACCCAAGCAATCCACTTTTCTGGAAATCCTCTTTTCTGCAACGTTACCCACTGAATTTCCAACTGACACAATCATAGGCCTTGGTATAATCAATCTTCCAAATAACCCCTTTCTTCCTAGACCTTTTCCATTCACGAGTGACTTCCGAAGCGGTCACGATTCCATCTGCCATACATCTGCCAGGAATGAACGCAGATTGTGCTGATAAGATCATGAAAGACACAACATCTCTAAGCCTGCTCGCCAACACCTTGGCCACAATGAGATAAATGCCATTAGAGATCGAAATAGGCATGTAGTCTCCAATCTCTACTGGGTTCTCTTTCTTCGGTAGTAAAAAGATCAAGGCCCTGTTAACCTTTTCAAAACTCCTGTTTCCATCCCTGAATTCATTCAAAACCTCCAAAATGTCACCCTTCAGCAAGTCCCAGAACTCCCTGTAAAAGGAGACAGAGAAGTCATCCGGACCTGGAGCCCCGTCCGCATTCAACGCCCAAATGTCCCTACGCACCTCGTCCTCCGTAAATTCTGCCACCAGTGAGTCAGCCTGGGGTCCAGTCAGGGACCCCGCCCCACGACCCGTCCAACCCCAGCCATCTCCCTCACTCATTCTCCTCGAAGCCCTAAAAAAGTGCTCCCGCAAGGCGGCCCGAATGTCCCTTTCTCCCGATACCCTTGTCCCCCCACCTCTACCTCATGTAAGAAGCTCCTTCTCCTCCTCACTGACGCTACCGAATGGAAGGAGCGAGTGTTGGCATCACCTTCCCTTAGCCACTTCTGCCTCGATCTCTGTCTCCAATGAACCTCTAACCAAGCTGCCCTCTCCTCCACCTCCTCCGGAGTCAGCACTCGGTCATCATCGATCCCGTCTAACTTGCTTATCCCTGCCTCTGCCTCGGCCTTGATGGCCCTCCGTCTCACGGCTACATCCTTCCCAAACGTCAACAACAACCGTCTAAGAGCATCCAGCTTGGCCGCAAAGAGCGACACCGCCGTACCTGTCACAGAAAACCCCCGCCAATGTTGGCTCATCAGGTCCCGAAATCCTTCCTCCAACAACCACTTCTTCTCAAATTGGAAGGAGAACTAAGCCAAGCGTTCCTCCCCAGAGTACCATAAAACCGAAGTATGATCAGAGAGCGTCCTCGGAAGAGCTCAAGCCCTCGCCAGCGGGAAAGCCTCACCCGCCTCAACAGACATCAGGAACCTGTCGAGTCTGGACTTCGATCTCATGTTCCTCCAAGTGTACTTGCATCCGGCCGCATCCACAACTGACAAACCCAGAGAACGGACCATTTCCCTCATATCTGCAGACCCCGCATCTGAACCACCTCCCTCCTTGGCATGTCTTCCGGGAACAATGTGACATTCAGGTCTCCACCGATGATCCAAGCTTCATCGCCCACCTCAGGCACAATAGAGTCTAAGTCCGCGACCAGACTACCATCCTCCTGCCGGCACGGGCTGTATCCATTAGTGATGAACTGGCAGAATCCATTCGCTCTCCGCAGCAGCCTCACCGAGAGGGTGAACAGGGAGACAAAAGTCCCCAACAGGTCAAAAGAAGCGGACCACCAGCCAGTTATAAGCCCACTAGATGCTCCTGCAACCTCTTTCTCTGCCATCGCAAAGGACTCCCCACTACTCATCTCCCGTCACATCTGATCATCCATTGTCCGCAGCTTTGTCTCCTGAATAAAAAAGATATCTGCCCCAGCCTCCCTCACCAAATTTTGCAACCCAAGACTTTTTTCAGGCCGGCCCAAGCCCCTCACATTCATAGATAGTAACTTCATTTCAACAACTGAGCATTCATCTTACTTGGGGGAATAACTCCCAAGCGCCGCGCCATATCCCGATCGAGAGCAACAAATCGATTCCGCACCACAATTGGACTGATCGCCCCCGAATTCACAAGCTCAGCATCAACCCCCGACGCCAAAGCGGCCCTCAACGACGCCCTCGCCATCTTCCTGGCCCTTCTCCCCCCCCACCTCCCTCCCTCTCATAAGTCACACCGAAGCGTCGCTGCCCCGGCTCCGCCCCCTCTGGTAGATGTTGTCTAGAGCACATCCCCTCAACTAGGATTCTGGCTCCCAAGACCATAGGAGAGTCCCCGCCACCCCCTCCACTCCAACCAAATCGGCCCATCACAAGCCGAGCTCATTTGCCTTACTTCCGACCCATTCGTTCCCGCCTCCCCTCTCTGCAGGTCAACCCCTCTCTCTGCATTGTCGAGCCCTTTCCCCGCAGACTGCTCCCCCACAAAACCAGCCCTCCTCGGCTTAGGTGCACCCCCAACCTCGTCCTTCAACTCCTGAAGTGCAGGCGCCATCTTACCAGCCAAAAAAAGAAGAAGAAATAATCGAGCCAGACCGACCCGCGTCTTCGAGCCACGTTCGATCAGGAACCGACCCGTCAGGGCGCAACAATTGCCGAGAAACAACAGACAGGGTCCCACTGACCGTCACACCTCCTCTCGCGCCAACCGTAGTACCACATGGCATAGAAACCACCATTGGCCTCGAAGCGCTCGCTATGGATATGGCGCTGAACTGAATCGCCAGCTTTGGAGAATGAGTCACGCTCGAAAACCGAACCCCCGCACATGGCTGCACCTTCTCCGAGGACGGAGCCCCCTCCACCATAGTCTGCACATCGCAATGTTGCTCCACCCTTCCATCTCCACCTCTCGACGGGTTCTCTGCCACCTGAATCTCCCCCCTGCACCTCCCGGCCGTCCGGATAGCCGCCCAGACATCCGCGGCCACAAGTTCTAACAGAACCTTCCTGCCATCTAGCCACAGCTCCCACCAACCCAACTTCTCAGCTCCGACCGGCTTCACCAGAATAAGAACATCCAAAGGTTGTCCCGGTTGACACCCCGAGGACTTGACAGAGTCGACCACAACAACATTCTGCAGCAAGCGTGAAATGCGCTCCTTCGTCCTCGCCCTCAATTGCAGTCCCCCGACAATGACTCTTTCCACCACCGCAGGCGTCACCGCGACATCCGAGTCTTTCGGCCTTCGCCATTTCAGACGCAAAGACCCAACCTTTGACCCTTCCACGAAACTTCGCACCTCGGTTTCCCGAAGTCCCTTCGCCAATGCCCTCCACGGAGAAAGGCGCGCCACATCTCCTTTGAAGGAGGCCTTAGATACAAGTCCCATGTCAGAAGTCGTCAAGAAGAGTGCCCCCTCACCAGCTCCCTCGCCGATCAAGATTGTGGCCCGGGGATTTTCTAACGGACAGGACTGTCGGGAATGACCAAAACCTCTGCATGAGAAACAACAGAGGGGACTGCGACACACCCTCGCCCAATGATCCGATCCACTACATCGGTAGCATCCACGACTTAAAGGGGATAGCAGTGGTGAAGCACGTTCTCGCGGAGATGACCCAGCTAGGCGCTGCCTGCGACATCTCTCAACAAGGCACCACCCCCTGGCCCCCTCAGGACCACCGCTGCCCGCCTCACAAGTGGAGGTGTCCACGTACCCCTCCTCGACCAGCATCGCATGCCCCTTGAAGCAGGGTTCGATCCTCCCGATAAAGGTCTCACGCGCGCCAGTCCTAGATCGAAAACAACCCCGCGCTGAGCCATCCCTTGCGCCGAGCCGCCTCAAACACGCCTCTCACGCGGTGGCACGTAGCCCCCTCGGAACCACATCGGAGTCGCGGAGCCAATCGCGATGTCTTGAAACTGGCCCGCGCCTGGAACCGCAGACGGTCGGAGCCACCTTCAGAGCGCAGCCGCGTCGCCCACACATTGCGAAACGAAGCCCTCGGAATCGCCCAGGGAGACGCCCTCAGAACCCTCGGAATCACCCTGGGAGTCGTCCTCGGAACCCTCGGAATCGCCCTGGGAGTCGCCTCGCGAGTCGCCTCGCGAATCGCCTCATGACGCATTCTTTCTTAATGAACCCAAGACGATAGATCTTCATATGGAGTCGCGGTCCTTCTCAACCCTCGGAACTTCTCTTGGTTTTGTAAGGCTATGCACATCCTTATCAACTATTAACAATCTTCCTATGGGCTTGACGATAGATCTAAGTGCACCCTCATTAAGAATGTGTAGTCGGAGCATGGGGAACTTGATCCACAGGAAATTTAGGTGTTCCCAACCCCAACTTAAATGATGGAGACCGTCTAAATCAACGTAGTTTGCCGTCCGATTTCCCATGGAGATTCAAGTGCAAGTCTTGATGAAATCAGTATATCTTTCAAATCTAAGTGATACATGCTTATTAATAAAGCACTAACTTGCACTTCCCTTTCAAGATTCAATTACCTTCTTGTCACATCTTGAAATTCCATTATTTTTGGCCTATTTCCACATGACTTCGCAATTAGACACATTTAAACAATTAGACACGTTTAAATGGCTTGTCCATTTGCTTCATTTCTTCTTCACAAAATTTCACCTGTACGTCATCTCCCTTGTAGATTGAGTCCCATTTTAGTGGGATACTAGCTGCGTAAATACGCAAGTGGAATTGAATTTGATGGTAGAGAAGAGAATTCCTCATTGGGATCCATTCTCAACAAATCCTTTAAGCATCATAATCTCAGTGGACATGGAGATTCAAGCTTCCCCAGCAGATAACCAACTCTTCTACCTGTCTAAAATGATTTAGTCCCTTACAGCCAATGGACCCACCCTTCACACATCTTTGGAAGGAATAAAAATACCATCGAGAATGATGAAGAGCATTTGACAGTGGAGAGAACACCTTAGGTGGGAGGTTCGAAGCGGAGTGAAGGTGTAGAAGAGGGCTACCCACAAGGGAGAGCAAAGGACCGCGAGGCTTACCAACCCAGAAGTGGAGAGGGGATGGGGGACTGGTCGTTAGGCTAGCGCTGCTAGCGCTTTGGATTTATTTTACGGCCACCAAGCATCATCCTACACTCAACCTCTACGATGTTTTTGTCGTGGTCTGGTAGGCCATCGAAAACAATCATGTAAATTGGGGTTAAAACTTTAGGTCATCAAGCTTGTTGGCAGCAACATGTTGCCAAATCTTGTGGTGGGATGGTGCTGCGGTTTGCTACGAAAAGCTACGCGACAGTGGTATGTGGAAGAAAGCAAGAAGTTGTCTCGGTGAAGGATAGGTTCCTCGTTGGTTCGTCTAAGAAGGTGGCTTTGGAAGCACCTACTTTTATGGGTTCCATGAGAAACAATGTTCAATAAAGCAACTGAGTAAACGGCATACTCGGCCGCATACTCGTATTGGGTAGCCTTTTCGCTCTTAGTATGATGAAACGTCCATATATGCAGATTTATCCGCATACTTGGTCGGGCATACCCCCTATGCGACTGCCTACTAGGCGGCTTTTCTATTAATTTTTTAACCTAAACCCAAATAGCCTTACCCGCATAATAACATAAAATCGCATACTCCCTGCATAAAATCGTACTCTCCCACATAAAACTAGATACTCCCTGCATACTCTCCTGACTGAGGATATTAACATAATATTAAACATTTATTTATATGTTTTAATAAAAAAATACCAAACTGTATAAAACTGCATATTCCCCGCATACCGCATATTCTTTATGCAGTGACCCTTCCGACTGAATATCACATAACGCCTTCCTGAACATTGATGAGAAGTATCTTGGGAGAATCTTTTGCAAGCGATGTGGCGATTCTGGACAACAATGTTTGTTGTGCGAGGGGTTTAACAGAGATAGAGGTTGCTATGTTGTTGCGAGAAGATCTCTCATCGGAGATTGTTTGGCGCCTCCCTCGGTTCACAGATGGAGAGTCCATTTTTGGGATTGATGGTGGCTCATGTTTTAGGTGTCCCCTTTCTCTTATGCTTTGTTGAAGCTTTGCAAATGTCATTGAGGGGTTGGGGAAAGTCACGAGAGTACGGGTCGATGGTCGCAATCGGGTCAGATCCGTTTGTTACACTGGTGGTCCTGTAGAGCTCAGCATTGTCACCCTCAGAGGTGATCTGTTCCTTAAAGGTGGATCTCTCCACCTTCTGTCTCATGGTCCTTGTACTTCTACCGCCACCCCCGCCTTCTCTGAATCAAGGCCTTAAATGTCGGTTTCGGTCACCATTTCGGTACTGACCAAAACAGAATTTTGATGGAATTTCGGTGGAATTTCGACCGAAATTTCGGTCATTTCGGTCATTTTTTGTACTAGGACCCCCATATTTCGGTCATTTCGGTGGAATTTCGATTTCGACTGGATATCGATATTCGACAGAAATTCGACCGAATTTCACTGAAATTTGAGGCCATGCTCTGAATATGGCAATCATCGTAAGCTCGTTTGGAGCGACTCTGATGAGATGTCAACTGTCACAGGAGTCTCTAGAAGATCGTTTTTTGAGATTGACAGAACCACCTTTTTTTTAGTGGGGCTTGGGTTGGTTTCGGAAACCCTTGCTACAGTCAAGGTAGATAATATTGATATCGTGTTGATGTGATATATCGCCCAAATCCGCCCAGTTTGTGAAGGAAATAACCTTGGAAGGGTAAGTACGGCCATATCGGTGATATATCGATCACCCGCTGATACTGATATATCATCGATATATCATGATATGGATTTCCATCGCTACGGTGGGTTTTCAGGTAGTGGCTTCCCCCTTGTCAGGTTCGGACCCAACTTAAACAATTGCAGAAACTAGGCTTCTGGAGCACTCGGTTAGTGGGTGCCCGACTCCTGGTTACTTTGATGCGGTGACCGCATTTATTTCGAGGTATCCGATTAGCCTTTCAGAGGCCTTCATTGCTGCTGTCATTCTGACGATGGTCTCTCGTTCGGATCTAGCGAGTGATACATCAAAGCTGTCCTCTCTTTGCCTCGCCACAGTTCCAAAGTCTTTGGCGGCTGACAAGGTGCGTGGTAAAGACCACCACCTTTTAACGGAAATTTCTCCCAAGCAGTGTGAGGCATTGTTTGTTTTTAATCAAGCGGCTACTGAGCTGGAGGTTGTTGTGGTGCTAGCCCCAACTCCAGTCTTTCCTCCTCAGCTAGCTACTAGTAGAAATAATGTGCATACTTCTTCTTATGGGTCCTTTGTTCATGGTCGGGGAAATCAGGAAAAATTGAAGCGGTATGCCGGTATCCAAAAAGAAAGCAGGTGAAGAAGATCAACCGAGAATGTGTGGCTATATTTGCTTGTGAAGCTTGGATTACTGAGGCAACATGTGTGGTTCGAGCATCATGACAATGTTAGTTTTCTTAATGAACGTTATAATGTGGAACGTGAGAGGTCTGGGTGATCCAGAGAAGCAGAGCTTGATTGGAGCTTTGTTTACTGATTGGGGGAGCGATGCGGTCCTACTACAGGAGTCTAAGCTTCCCTTATGCTCCATATACTTTGGAAGTTTATAAACGAAGCGTCTCTGATTGATAGCAAATCGTTATACGTTGTTGGTGCCATGGGGGGCCTAATTGTCATTCGAGAAGACTCTATCTTCAGCTTTGTTTCAAATTTGAAGGGAACTCATGTCCTTACAGTCTTACTGGAGTACAGCCAAACGAGCATCCAGTTCGCTTTCTCTTGTGTATATGGACGTTGTGTTCGGAACCTTAGACCGGAGCTGTGGTTGGATCTTTTCAGATTGTCAGAGGCACTTTTCCAGGGGTAGCCTGATTGGTAGGGGGAAACTTTAACGTCACTTTACTTTCTTGTGAGTCAGTTGTGACAAACACCGTTTGAGAGGCAGACAAGAACCTGAATCTGTTGATTTTGTCGGATTGATTGTTGACCTAGAACTTGAGGTGATTGATGCATTAGATACTAAATATACTTGGTGAAACTCTGGTTTGCCCTCTTGACTTGATAGGTTTGGGCTTCTGCGAAGCTTCTAGATGCCTTCCGGCTTCTTTGTTCATAACACGTACCGGATCTGATCATACACCTCTGATCTGGGGCTCTGGGGTCACCTCTTCTCGTTAGGGTTTCTCGAGGTTTGAATATGCCTGGTTCTAGGAGGAAGGTTTTAGAGGTTTGCAATGTTCAGAAAGTCCTTATGTCGTATTCATTCGGTCAGGCAATCTGAAGCGAGTAAGCGAATATGTGGAAGTATACGCGACAATATATGCAGACATTTTTAAGAAGTAAGCCTTTTCCCACTATAAGTAGGGTCGGCAACATGGATTCTTGCTCAAATCCATGTTGAAAGATTTGATTATTTTTTACGCTGGCAGTTGACTACCTAACACAACCCCTGCAAGAGTGGGATTTGATCCCTGGTCTTTTGTGTGGTAAACACACTGTATTACACGAACATGCGGTTTGTATTATTTTAATAAAAAAATAATTAAAATAAATAAAAAATTAAATTCAATATTAGAGATTTATGTTCGAATAAATAACATTAGAAGAAATATCATGCATAGACTTATTAGTACGACATGATTTCAAGCAAAGCATTTCGAAAAAAAGTTCATTTGGATAAAAGAGTTAATCATAATAAAAATTTGAAAGGTGAATTTAGTTGGTATATTTACCATTGAAATGAAAAGTATAAGAACAAAAAAATATTATGAGATATAACAATAATAAATCAATTCCCGTTATAAATATTTGTTATATTTCTATGGGAAATAACTAAATAAAATTGTATACGAACATTATATTTCAATCGAATTAATTGTTGGATTCCCTTTTATCAAGTGTTAATGAGATGACAACTAGCTAGGGAATTTAACATAAATTACTGTTGCAGAATATATGAACAAATGAGAAATGTATTGAATGAAGAAAACAAATGACTTGTAAATATATTTTTCACGAAAGAAGATGTATGTGAGTCTAAAACTGAAGTTATTGGAAAGAAATTTAATAAATACAAAGAAGATGCAACAATGTTTGAACCAATTTATAATGTACTAAGCGTTTTCCCACTATAAGTAAGGTTGGCTACATGGATTGCTCAAATCCATGTTGAAAGATTCGACTATTTTTTACGCTGGCCATCAACTACCTAACACAACCCCTGCCAATTTATTGTTTGAACCAATTTAACGAAAACATTTTTTTTGTTTAGGGTAGCAAATACATATAAATATAAAATTATTGAGTAAATTACAAAAAAAATCCCTGAACCATATACCTTATTTCAATGTCATACTTGAAATTTAAAAAGTAACAATGTGGTACCCGAACTTTCAAATTGGTCTCAATGTGGTCCTTGACCATTGAAAATCTAAGGTTAAAATGATGAAATAATCAACTAAATTTCTATGATGAAGGACCATATTGAGACAAATCTGAAAGTTCGAGTACCACATTATTCCTTTTTAAAGTTCAGGTATGACATTGAAATCATGTGTATAGTTCAGGGACTTTTTTGTAATTTACTCAAAATTATTTTTTACAACAGCAATGTAAAAACATTATCTATAAACAATAGCAATTAAGTAGCAATTAAGTAATGAGTAACATATATTTTTTACATGTTGGTAGGCCTGAAATGGCAACATCAACAATTGAAAATAAAGCGTGAAGGGAGGGGGTCTATCCAATAGGCGACCGAGTATGCTACCGCATATTCGCCTAAATCATATATACACATAATATTGTATATGCGGTTCAGACCAGTCACCAACTACGCATATGTGGTCGCATGGCCCGCCTTTCTGAAAACTAGAGATTTGGTTTACAGCCATTGGAACCCGACTTTGGTTATTGAATCTACAGCTTCTTGCTTGGCGTTGAAGCTAAGTTCTTGACTCGTACGACTTTGCAATTTCAAGGAGGTTAGAGTGGTAAGAAGATCACGCCGAGCATAGGTAGAATTGGCCAAAATTGATTGGCTGGAGGACGTCATGGATCTTGAAGCAGGCGAGCTCAGCGACAGAGCGGTTGCACACAAAACAATCCTAGATGAAGACAAGAAACAAGTTGCAGAGTGGAGGCAGAGATCGTGTCATTCTTGGCTGAAAGAGGGTGATGCGAACACAACTTACTTTCATATAGTTGCCAGCGGATGACATCATCACAACCAGAGTCGCTCTGTAGTGGCGAATATCTACAGGGTGGAGGGTGATCATGAAATCGGTCGGGCTACTACTGAACACTTCCATGATTTCTCGAGAAGGAATGCGAGTAGGCCTTGTAGATGATCAGTCAGTGCACCTCTCATTTATCCGAACAACATTCTAATCACTTGGTGCATGTATTTACATCAGAGAATGTGAAGGTTATGGTGTGGGACATGAATGCCGATGGTGTGCTTGCTCCTAATGGATTCCTCGTCTTCTTTTGTGAGTTTTGAGGACTCGTAGGAATGTAGGTGGTGGATGTGATGGAGGAGTTCATCACACTTAATGTTGGCTTTGATAGACTTTACAAGGCTCTCATTTTTCTGCTGCCTAAGAAGGATGTTTTTAAGAGAGTGGAAGACTTCCGATCGATTGCCCTCTCTAATGCTATCTATCTAATTATAGAATAAGTTTTGGCAATTAGGCTGAACAGGGTGTTGGATCACATCATCTTGCCGCTCTAGTCTGCTTTCATTTTGGGAAGACAAATTGCAGATAGTCTGATTATGGCGACTGAAATTATAGTTGATTGGAAGAGACATAATTCGAAGGGTGAGCAGTGGAAGGTAGATTTTTTTTAAACCTATGATACGGTTGACTGATGTTTTCTGTGGATGGCTTTGTCAAGACATGGTTTTGCTTGTGGATATCATGGATGACATGTTGTGTCACCATAGCATCCTATTCGGTTTTGGTTAATGGCATGCCCAGTGGTGGGTTTTTTTGCCACAACGAGGAGTTAGATAGGGTTGTCCTCTTTCTCCCATGCGATTGTTGTTGATGTCCTAGATTGTATGGTCGATCAGGTATTATAAAATGAGTTCACAGTTGGATACACCTTAGATGAGATCTCTGTGCCGATGTTGTAGTATGCTGATGACATCTTCTTCTTTATAGAAGGGGGCAAAGAGGAGGCTAAAGGAATGACATTGACTTTGGAGCTTTTTGGTGAGCTGTCTGGCCTGGTTCTTAATCGTAGCGAGTCTACTGCAATTCCGTTTGGTCATTCAGACACTAAAACACGTGATTGTTGTTTGGAGCTTGGTACATAGTGGCTCCCTCCCAATCCCCTATTTAGGCCTTCCCTTATCGGTTGGTCATTGAGAAGATGAAAAGAAGGCTCTGAGATTGGAAGGCAGTTACTCTATCTCCTGGTGGTCATTTTGTGCTGGTGAAGGTCGTTCTATCCGACATCCCGGTGTTCTTCATGTCATCCTGCCTTCTCCACATTGGTTTCAGACAATGGTTGGAGATGATCATGCGAAAATTTCTTAGGGGTAAGACGGACCAGAACGGGTCTGGTGTGCACCTCGTTGGCTGGGAAATTATTACCTTGAGTAAAGATGCTGGATGCCTCGGTGTCATTTGCATGTAGTCCATGAATGTGGCTCTTCTCTTGAAGTGGGTTAGCAGGATTTGAGGCATAAGTGGGGACTTATGTTGCAAACTTATTCGCAACATTTAAGGCAGCGGGATCCGAGGTTCTTTAACCCCTCAATGAAATTTATGTTCTTTGGCTTTTTGGAAAGACATCAAATCAGTGCTACTGCATTTCCAAGATCTTTCGCCCGATACCTGGGGATGGTCAATACTTCGCTTTCTGAACTGACAACTAGATGGGCGAGGGAACTCTTTCTTCCTGATTCCCCCCGCTTGTTGGCTTTGCCTGTTAACCACGACGCAAAGGTATTGGATTGTTGGTTGCTTTCTTTTTGACTTCTCTTACCAAGGCTTAGAGGATTTTCTTCTACTTTTGGAATCCCTTAGGCAGATTGATAGGTCTGCGGATGGTCAAAATCATTGGGTGTGGGAAGATAACTCTTTCACGGTCAAATGAGCTTATAGTGCAATTACTAGACCGCCACCATCGAGGACAACTGCTTTGATTCGTGACTGCAACCTCATTTGGACGCTAAAGCTTCCGAGCATGATTGGGTTCTTTATGCGACTATTGCGTAGAAAGCGTATCATGGCAAGGGATCAATGTGATGGACTTTTTTGGGATTTCGCAAACATATGTCCTCTCTGTGAGACGCAGATTGAGACGGTAGACCACATTTTCTTCCACTGCGTAAAGTCGTCCCCAGTTTGGGCAGACATTGAGATTGATTGGTTAAATCTCCAGAATCTGGATTTGTTTTGGGACTCCTTGTTTGAGGCAAGAGGTCAACCTAAAGAGGAGTTTTTGAGACCAATTGCGATTATCTGGACTATCTGGTTAGCCAGAAACGGCATTTTATTTTCTTTACAATGTCTCTACGAGGATAATGTTTTTTGCCACTCTAATACTCTTCTCGAGTCTTGACTTATGTAAGTTTCTTTTTTTATTCTATTATATATGGGTCGACACCTTAGTGTGTTTCCCTCTTTTTTGACTAAAAAAACCACCATAAGACTTGATTATGATGATGCCCAATAATTGTCAAGATCTCAAGGTTTTTTTCTCATCCGCCATTTCGGAATCACGAACGACCACCTCTCCCTTATAGTTTTATGCAGCAGAGACAGCATCTGTTTATTAATCCATTTTTCTTTTTTCTCTTTATTTATTTGTGTGATTATTCTTGGTACCGTATTGCCTATTTTGTTTGTTTGTTTTATCTTCCAGTTTTTCAGGCGGGTTTGTTCTCAATGGGCCTGTTATGAAAACCTCGATGAGGGCATTTTTGAAGAGGTTGGATTGAATATTTTTTTCGCTACCTTTCCCTTCATTCCCTCTTCTTCTTGATTTCTTCTTGTAAACCCAATCCCCTCCCCCCTCTTCTCACCAGTGCCTCCCATCACTGCCTACTCATGCCCCGATGCTACCTCTCTCTGCCTCCTGTACATCTGTGCCTCCCCTCTATGCCACCTTCCCTTTAGTTCCACTTCTTGCTGGATCTGCTGGCAACCATCGTTTTTACCGTGAACTCACCATGGAACCTGAACCAACCCTAGGCGCTATGCTTAGCCCTTCCAGCTTCTGTGGTTAGAAAGAGTCCCCTTAACAGAAGTTCCCTTTTCTCTGTGGTCATGGATTTGTCTAGTATAATTGGTTTGGGCATTGAGATTCTGTTACGGCAAGACATTGGACATATTTTGTATTAGCTGTTAAATATTGACATAATATATTGTGGATGATTAAAGTGTAACACTGCGAATTCATAGCATCATTGTTTTCATTTTGGGATCATGATATTTGATAAGTTGTGTTTCCAGAGCTGACAATAAATATTCACAGTTCATCATTAAATTTATTTTATTCTCTAGGGTTTTGTCCTTGTAGTAGCACATTGTTTGCATTGTGATTGAAGTGAGGTTAGACATGGTGAATGACTGAATGGGACTGTAGACATATACATAGAAAGAAAAAAAAGGTCGATTCTCTTATTTTGAAACATACGTATAGTGGGGTGGACTTCAACACTTTTTCCGAGAAAAGATGCAATTCGTGGGCGTGTTAAAAGGAATTGCGAGAAAAGACAATTCTCAAGTCCGCTCCTTACAGTAACTTATACAATTGTAGACAGCATTTCAAATGGCGAACTCTGTTTTTATTGATTTTACTGTCTTTTATGGGTTATTTCTTTAAAAGTAGTGATTATCTTCTTCTGTTATATACATTTTGCTTCGCTTCTATGGAAATTATATAATTAGAAAAAAGAATTAGAGAAGTGCTAAATTAATAACCAATTCTTTATCAAATATTTTTTGTGCTGCATTTTCATCTCTCTACGGCAAACATGTTTCAGGTCTTGTAACGGCAGACAACTTCAGAGATGGCTGACGATGATTACAATGACATGGACATGGGGTTAGTATTTTGCTTCTTTACCTTTATATTTGGATATGCTTTTGTAGTATTGTATGTCTATTTTTTTGGGAACTATAGTGCTTGTTTGGTTTTCCCATATGGTTCGGACTATGAGGTGGAGCAGCTAAACATGGGTAATTCTTGAATAGTAGTATAGTACTCGGTTTTGGTATAATGTCTTCTGATCTTTGTGCTTGTGGGTTTGATGTTTGTTGTTTTTTTTTGTATTTTTGCAAAACTTAGTCCTCCCATAGTTTTGTTATCTGTAAAACCACCAAGCCTTTTGCCAAGAAACACAGTGTTTTTCCTGTTTCCTCCTATACGACCTTCTTGGTACATGCCCTACCGTCTCAGATGGGGTTCCCTCGTTTTATCTTCTACCAGTGCCATGCTAACTTTTTGTCTAATACTCGTGAATTTAATCTTTCTTTGTATGATCACACCTGTCGAAGCATCTCCATCTCATCTACTTACACTGCACATGCCTATAATTGACTGTCTGATGCTCAATGCAGTAAAGTATTGCATGTCTCCTGCATCTTCATACTTTTGTAAGCATCTTTCTGCTATTGTCTAAATCTTTGGTCGAGTTTACTGGAATTCCTTCCTTTCCATGCATTCTATACGTTATGGCACTGCTGAGAAAAATGCTAAATGAAATTACCCTGGAGTAAACTGACTACCCAGAATGTACCCCTGTTTGTTTATGTATCATCCTCCTGCATTCCTGGGTTAGAGTTAGTTGTTTGTAGCAATCAATATAACAGATAAACAATATGTCATCACATCACATTTACCATTCCAACCCTCCCAAACAACTCGCAAAATGGTTAACCATCTGAACAACTTTTTGACAGGAGTTTACTCCATCCAAACACTACCATTTGACTATACAAATCTTGGTAGGTTGTTCTTGGCTGCAATTATTCCGCTTTTTTCTTAAGGGTCATGGTTCCACTGTTTGTCCACGGAGAAGTTTATCCTAGGTTATATACCCCCATTTTATGTAAAAACGGCTCTCACGCCTTGATCTGCCACCGGCATCTTTTAACTGCATATCGTTGGGTGTAACTGTTGGTTTTGCATTTCATGAATAACCGGTTTTACAAAGCTGTTTGTATATCCGCAGGTATGATGATGAACCTCCGGAACCAGAAATCGAGGCAAGTTCTATTTATCAATTCACTTTGTTGTTTTATTTGCACCGGCAATCATTTGTCAGAGAAGTTTCCTTGTAATTCTATAAATATCCTCCTGACCGTTTAGCAAAAAATGGCTTGGGCGTTCAACATACGATGTCTTTGTTGTGTAATGTTTATTTTTGTCCGGCCTCTATTTTGAAGGAAGGAGAGGAAGAGGAGCCTGACAACAACAATGAGGATATTCCTGATGCTCTTGTGGATGGTGATGACAAGGAAGATCAGCAACCTATTGAGAGACCGCGGAAGACAACCAAATACATGACGAAATATGAACGTGCTAGAATCTTGGGTACACGTGCACTTCAAATTAGGTATGCATATAGCTTCTGTGGAGATTAATGGAATTGACTTTAGATTATGTTTTCTCTGATCGTTTGATTGGCTGTTGGACAGCATGAATGCACCTGTAATGGTCGAGTTAGAGGGAGAGACCGATCCACTTGAGGTAAGTTTCCTTCTTCAGGGAGGTGATGATGATTCTTCTCTATTTTTATAAGACAAATATGTTTCTTTTTTTATGTTTGTAATTTGAGGATACAAATGCTCGGTACCACACTAAATCAGTTCATTGTGGAACTTCTATATTAGATTGCAATGAAGGAGCTCCGAGAACGCAAAATTCCGTTCACAATCCGTCGTTACCTGCCTGATGGGAGGTTAGTATACTGTACCTTTCCCAAACTTTATCCTCTCTGAGCAGTGGTAGTGTGGAAGCTAATATTTACAAGCCACAGCTACGAGGACTGGCGAGTTGATGAACTGATCGTAGAGGATTCCTGGAAGAGGCAAGTCGGTGGTGATTGATGCATCTGTAACTTATCTGGTACCTTGAAACTTAATGGCGCTTCTGGATGTGTGCGATATTGTAATCGGGTTTGGTTTGGATCTGATACATGCAACCTGCAATCTGAACTGTTATTCCAGTGTTCGTTTATTTTGAAGTGTGTCTATCGTAGTCATTCACCGATAAGGGGGCGTAAACATTATTTGGTATACTAAAGTACGTGCTTTTGTCATGGCAAGTTGATTTCTCCATGTTAGGTCTTGCTGCCCCTTTAATCCAGGATAAAGGGACTTTGTCCGGGATAGATAGTTGGTGACCTTGTCACTATATCCTCCAATTAGGTCTCCGCGCCATTTACCCTGTCTGTATAATGGAAATCAACCAAAACCAGAATGAAGAATGAACCTTGCTTATCCTCTATCCTGCTTTGTGCAGAAAATTTCTTGCATCCATTAAAAAGATCATGCTTAAATGCATCTCGACGTAACAATAGCAGATCAGACATCTAAGTTTGAAATGTCGTTCATACAAAGTTAGCTTTTTGGTCAAGCATGTCTCATTAATGGCGCTCTTCTCAAGATGGAAGGGAACCCAACATGATAACAGGTGAAGGGGATCTCCCCAGATTAGGGATGAAAACGAATGTGGATATATTCGGATCCGATCTGTTATCGTATTCGTTTTATACATATTTTAACATTCGTATTCATATTCGTTTTAAAATGGATGCGGATATAGATATCACTTTGACATTCACTAATATTTGCATTCGTATTCGTATATTCGTTTTCGTACGTATGTATAATAATAGATTTATTTATAACTATTGTAACAACATTTTATGATTGCATTTACCATTTTTGATATAATTGTTATAAAATTACTATATCTGGTATATCTATTTTATGTGTAAATCATCATAAACATGTATATTTTGGTTAATCTATTAAAAATTTGTGTTATTATTCGCATCCGATTCGCATTCGGTTTACATTCGTATTCATTTTTAAGGATATGGTAATAGATTTTTCACATTCATCAATATTCGTATCCGCATTCGTATTTGTATTTGAAAATGGATAAGGATATGATTATACCTATATTCGTATTCGTATCCGACCGTTTTCATCCCTACCCAGATCCATTATATTCGTTGTATGCGTGAAGTAGGGATGAACATGGTTGGATACGGATACGAATATAAGTATAATATTATCTTTATCCATTTTAAATTATGAATACGAATGCGGCTCCAAATATTGTTGGATATGAAAACTGTGTTATAATATCTCTAAAAATAAATATTAATATAAAATGAATACAAATAATAACAGAAATATTGGATAGATAAACTAAAATATATATTAAATTTATTCCTTACATAGAAAATATATATGGTGAATGTAATCATAAAATGTTATTATACATGGATATAAATAAATTTATGACTATTTACGTAGTAAAATGGTTATATGAATAGAAATGTGTATGTTAGAAAATTTCCAAGTGATCCATGTCTTTATACACTTTATAATGGTTATTTTGATTTGGACCATGTTCACTTCTTTAAGCTGGAGTGCAACGACTGCTTTGAGTCCTTTCAGAAGCTTATTTTAGAATTACACATTCCTATTTTTTTTCTGGATGAATTACATATCTAACAATGTTTTCATCACCATCTAATCGATTGATTCAATAATCTTCCAATCTATGTAGCGAGAAATTCACGGAGGTGTAGAATGGTCACGACACTTTTCATGTTTATGTTTCCTCCATGTTTGGATAGTAACATCAAAAGAGAATGAGGAGGAGGAGAAGAACGGTAGAGAGTATCGAGTTGCAAATCCCCGTCGTCCTCTTGCCCCCGCGAAAAAAGTCACATTTTGATGTCTCGACATCTTAATCATCGATCTCACGACGATTTTCAACTACTTCACGTTCGGTGCACATGGGGTTTTTGGGATCTTCGACATGCGATTGTTGTGTTTGGTTTGAAGGACGGTCTTTAGTTCGAACCTCCTCACTATCGTTTGTGTAACACCCCAATCCCAAATATAATCTTATATCTAAAGCTCACGAAGTATGAATGTGGGTTATAAGTGATAGAGATTACTGCTTAACAACTTGAGCTTAAGCGTTTTTGGTGGTTGTCGACGGATCTAATCGGTCTCGAACCAACAAGTTGTCAGGAGGTCACCCTACAAAGAGATAGGAGGAAAAGACACCGCCACTATCACTAGGAATAAGTGACGGGTCATATCACAAGGAGGACACTGCGAATGTAAGTGGGGAAGGTTGTAACACCCCAACCCATGAACATAGTTCCGCATCTAAAACTCACGAAGTGTGAATGTACGTTATAAGTGGTGTGGATTATGATAACTTGAACTTAAGCATTTTAGATGGTTGTCAACATGTTTAATTGGGCCTAACCTTACAAGTTGTCAAGAGCAAGTTTCCTCTTAACGAACCAATGACCTAAGATCAGGACGGTACAATCTAGGTAAGGGGGAATCGCATGCTTTTACATTTGAGACCAATTTAGTGGATTAAAGTTTGTACCTTTCTTTGTTTGGCCTTGCATCTCTTTGTGGTGATGGTGTGATGTAGCCGCAATGGTGCCTTTATTTTTAAAATACAATTATCGAATTGATGTATAGATAGTTGAACTTCTTTACTTCAATGATCACATTTCGCTCCAATAAGAAGAGGGATTGCAAATATGCTTTTGTATGATGGTAAATTTCAAGCTTCGAATACTACTTTCACTCTTTGTTATATTCAAAGTAAATGATATGATTATTGGTATAATTGTACGTAGCAAAACAATATTCATACCTTCTAACAAGAAAGATATACCATTGCAATTATTATTATATCAAAGAAAAAGAAGAGGTGAAGAAAAACCAAACATTCCAACGAATCGATGGTAGAGCTGATGCACCTCATTTCAATCTCACATAATTTTTCAGTTGCTTCATATTTTGTGATTCCTCAGTTGCTTCATATTTTGATGCCTGGCCTCGGCCTTATATAGTGGCGTTCGAAAGTGAGTCTAGACTTGCAAGCTGACTTGATCTATCCACTCCGCGCTTCCCTAGTGAAATATGCATCCAAGCCTTCCGCTCTTTCTGTATTTGAGAAAATAAGACCAGGTCCATCTTTGTTTATTTTGAAAAATGAGGTCTCTAATTTGGAATTGATGCATAGTTGGATTTTTTGTGTTATTTACCCCTTTTATTATTTTATCTATCTTAATATTTGGATAAAAATAATTTTATAAATAGTGATTGAGATGAATAAAGCACTGTGATATCTTGAAAAACAAATAATAGTATCGAGCAAATATCTTTTAAAATAACAGCTCCAAACACACATATTATTTACATTAAAATTATTATTTTGCAACAATTAGAAATATACTTATAAAAAACAAAATTAATAATCATATTGGCATATCAATGTAGATATAAATACCCTCATTCCAAAATACATAATCTTGTTAACACATCAATACATCGATGTTGTCACTTTAAAGAAAAAGATCTCCTTCTTTGATAGCAGTATCACTCCCAAAAGATGACCTTTACACAAGGTAACTGCAACCGACATAATTTATATTTTTCAGAATTAATAATATATATATATATATATATATAGATATTGTACATATTTTCTACTTATAAATCTATCTACCCATTTGAATCGGGTGTGGGATCTGTATATTTGTGTATCCGTTTACTTGAGGTTAAATAGGTCCATATTTGCATCCGAGTTACTTGATCTCTCTCTTAAATTCATTGATTAGATTTAATGAACTTGTTCCCATATTTTCTTTACTATAATATTTTTAGTGACCTTTAGATAAAAAAACCAACAAAAGCAAGTTTAATCATGATTACATCAGTATAACATACAAACAAATGTCACAACACATATATCATTCGAATCCTCTCAATCATCAAAGCTCTTGCTGCTGACAAAAAGATTACACTTACAGGGGCGAAGCCAGAAATTTTTACTTGAGGAGGCCGAATTATTGAGACTACACACTTATACACATACATATGTACGTACATATATCTAGATACATTACATATATATAAAGTTTATCTATGTTATTATTTATCATTTTAACCATTAATATTTATTTTCAAGGGATTTTTTAAAAAGATACCCTTATAAACTTACGATTTCACATAAATATCCAAACAAACATTATATGGACAAAAAAGTCCTTATAAAAATTTTCAAATCACAAAAAAGTCCTTAATAATCCAGTATTTTTAATAAGTTTATTTATGTTCAAAAATGAAAGTTTGTAAAAAGATATAAAAGTTAGCATGCATACAACATGTAAATGCTAATAGTTATTTTACATCTTAAATAAAAAAAGAATAATTCCCTACAATGGAATGTGTGTGTATACATATGTTTTTTTAATCTATTAATAATTCATCCATTGCTAAATATATAATTATGAGTATTATTTGTTAGAAAACAGTGTAAAAGATGAATGTCATATCTATTACTATATCATTAATTAAGGTCAATATAGCAATGCTTATTCGTCATATTTTTCAGAATCTTAATTAATCATTGATATTAAAATTGTGACGGTTAAGCATCACTATATGGACCAACGGTTTTGATATAACAACAAATATTACATTCTTTCCTAATTCCAAATATATAAAATCTCATTAAATATTATTCGTCATTATATATTAAACACATACGATATAATGGTAATGACGAATTAAAAAATCTCTACATACGTATTTTGCTCTTACAGTTATGTATAGAGGGATACAAATGGACGGATACATATACAGATATAGGTATTATTGAATCCTTATCTATTTTTGAATACGAATGCAGATGCAAATATTGATGGATATTAAAACTATCTTACCATATCTTTAAAAAATGGATACGGATGTAAAACAGATACTGATCGCATACGAGTAATGTTAGGAATACTCTACAGAATTGATTTAAAAATATATGAATTGAATGGAAAACACATGTTGTAAATTTAGTAAATGTGTTTGTATCATAAAAAACTATACAACTATGGTAAAAGAAGGTATAGAATTATGTTATATATGGTTCAATATAAATCTATGACTATATTTATATACGAAAACGGATATACAGATAATGATGTTTTCGGATATCAAAACGATATCAATATCTATCTCCATTTTAAAACGGATATGGATGTGAAAAATTCTGTATAAAACAAATACGGTGGCAGATAGGATATGGATATATCTGTAACTATTTGCATCCCTACATGTATAACATATAGTTCCTGTAAAACATACAAGTGTTGATAATTAAATTATCATATTGAGATCATATTATTGATTTTTTTATTGAGAAATAAGAGTGGAAGAATTATATACAACTTATAAATAGGAGATGGGGGGCTATTTTATACAACTTGTTAACCTTTGTATTTAAGTAGCGTATTTAAACCATATAATATTACTATTATATAATATATACTAATTACTTGTTGGGAGACTGGGGGCCAAGCCCCCTCCCGCCCCCCTTGTCTCCGTCATGTACACTTCTTACATATTGATCTCAAGATCTTCAAAATGACCAAACTTTGAAACAATATAAGCCTAAAGGAATATCTTACATCATTTATTCTGAACCATATTTTAAGGACATACCAAGTTCTCTTATTTCGGAAAAAAACTTTAATTGAAAATAAATTATATCAAAATAAAATGATCACATAATAATTACATCATCTATCTAATATTTATAGACACTAGTCCAAACGGGTGATTCCCAAAGATTCAAAGAATGAGATAAAAACAATGAATAAACTCAAGCTACCATGTCACCAAGCATGCATCCATAGAGTAGTCATTCATTACATCTTCCAAATTCTAAACCCCCCGCATCATTCCCAACCTCCCCCACCCCCCGTCCATTTCAAAATCCTTCTTCCCAGCGGGTCCCCACGCTCGCTCGATCGAGATCCATCGCCCTCCGGCCCGACGGGCCCCCAATGTCGACCGATCGCGACAAGGAGCGCGAGGCGGAGCTGGAGAGCGCCATGTACACCAACTGCCTCCTCCTCGGCCTCGACCCCGCCGTCCTCGGCCCCTCCGGCTCCCGGTCCGGCCACTTCCGCCACTCCAACCCACGCATGGGCGAGCACCTCCTCTACTTCCTCCTCTCCTCCCTCCGCGGCCCCGCCCAATCCTCCAAGGTCTCTCTCTCTCTCTCTCTCTCCCTCCCTCCTTCCCGTCTTCTAGAACCTTCGCCTCACCCCCTCCCCGCAGGACTTCGACAAGGTCTGGCCCATCTTCGACTCCGTCCAGTCCCGCGACTTCCGGAAGGTCCGATCCCATCCCATTCCCCCGTCTCCTTCTATATATAAATCCCCCCGATCCGATCGGTCCTCTTCGTCTCGCAGATCGTGCAGGGGATCATCAGCGAGCTCGAGTCGCAGGGCGCCCTCCCGCGCAGTAACTCCCGCGTCTCCTCCCTCGCCACCTGCTGCGGCCCCAGGTACGATCCCTATCTCGATCCCCTCTCAGTGTCCCGATGTCGAGGATTTGAGGTCTCGAATTTGGGGAATGCAGGTTCGTCGAGTTGCTGTGGCAGCTGTCTGTGCACGCTCTGCGGGAGGTCCACCGGAGGACGTTCGCAGCGGATGCCGCGCTCAACCCGCTGCCCGCTTCACTGACCGATGTGTCCTACACGCACGCAGCGTCACTGCTCCCGGTCGCCAAGGTGAAAATGGGGTCCTAGATCTAGCTGGTCAATTCGATCTTGAAATTCCCGATTCATTAGTTCTCTCTCCCCTGAGTTAATTTCGAGAAAAAACAGTTCGGGCAATGGATTGGCTGCCTGTCTAGATGATTTGAACTAAATGGATGACTGCATTGGGCCTACTGCATGCAGTCTTAACGCGAATCCCTTACCTTCCAAGAAAAAATAATTAAATGCAGAAATTGGTGCTCTCTTTGTTCTCTGGGGAATTTAGGTTTACGTAGTCCACTGGGTTCCGTCAATTGAGTGATTTGGTGAGGTGGTGCCACAGGATTGTGTAACTTAGTTACCGAGGTCCGAGACTCCATATGTTTTTTAGAAACCTGGCTCTAAGTAGATCATCATACAAACATTTTATCGAAAGAATGTCACATGGCGAGAAAGTTACTACTTGACACATGCTTATGGGAATCCATAATGTATATGGCTTTTAGTATTGTGATATGTCTGCAGTCAATTTTGTAAAGGAACTCTTCTCGATCTTTGTCTGTATTAGTGTTTTGGACATAACGTGGGGAAAAAGGTGCTTGCTATATGCATCCCTTAGTTGTAGTTATTCTAGCAAATCGTTGAGTCAGAAATTTAAAATACACTGTTTCCTTCTCAGAAGTATATAAAGAACGTAGAAAAGTTAGGCTGCGGTATAAGGTCAGAGTTGGTCTGAATACTTGTATCAACAACGGTCCGAACAATGACTCTTTTTGTGGTAATAATAGATGGAAAAGCACGTATCTTGCTATATAAGCTGTGGGGTTCATGTTTAGATGTGATCCTCTGCTTAAATTTGTTGGCAGATGACTCATTTGGGACTTGGGAGGTGGATGCCTCCACATTTTCTTATCATTCTTTTGGGTGATTGCATGGTCTCCAAGTAAGAAACCAGTCCTTTTTAAAATAGTCAGTCTGTCATTAGTTCAATTAATGAATCTAGAGAAGCTCAGAGAACAGAGTCTAGAATCTTCTGTAGAATAAAAAAGTGCAATAGACATGGCATTCTTATTTATACTTGAAGGTCTTATTAATGATCCTTTGTTTTGAATTCCATTGGGTTTCTAGTCCCAATTGAATCCACTAATTTCATGGGCAAGTGAATTTGTTTGTCATCCATTGCTTTTTATATCCCATTGGGCTTCCAAATCTTAGTAAAACTCACCAGTTTCACGACCAAGTGAATTTGTTTTCTCAAAAGAGGCTTATGCTAAAAATGTCCGTCTCATGAATATATCAAACACGCGTAGGCTTACACATTTTTGTATGTTTCATGCATACATCAAACATGCATAGAACTGAAGAAGAAAGCACATTTGTGGCTGCATCCTTAGGCATGCTATTTTTTTAACTTGTAGAGATTCATCCTTTCACCTTCCAGTTTCGTTGCAGAAGGCCTGACCCATCTTTATAGTTTTATGAAATTTGACATTCTTATTTGACACTTTATCTTGCTGAGATTTGGGGGCTTATCTGAGTGATCGTCAGATATCTGTCTATGTCTATTATGAACAGGCCAGAATCGCTTTAGAGCGGAGGAAGTTTCTAAAAAATGCCAGTATCGCAGTTCATAGACAATCTACATGGTCTGACTTGGCTCATGAAATGACCGCAGAATTCCGTGCACTTTGTGCTGAAGAGGTACTTGCTGTTCCTATCAATTCCATGTCTGCAGAGGCTTGCATATATTTATCAGTAGCTTACTTTCTGTTAAATAAGCACTGTTATGCAGGCTTATTTGCAGCAAGAATTAGAAAAGCTGCAAGATTTGCGGAATAAGGCTAAGATGGAAGGTGAGTTATGGGATGATCGTGTTTCCAACTCTTCCGGTCAAACCTCTCATCTAGTATCCAAAGCAACTCGTCTTTGGGAGTCGTTGTTGGCCAAAAAGGGTAAGTCCAAAATTTTATAGTTTCTCGACACCACACCAGCTTTAGGCTCTGGATATAATGAACTTCCTGTTGAGTTTTGCTTGTTGTTATAAGTATTGCTTATAAGATGATAGATTTAAATATCTATGTGTAACACAATTATCAGCTTAATTTCTTTGGGAGGCAAGAAAATACCTCAATTAGGACAAATCCTTCCTCTTTCCTTTTCTAAATTTCTAATTGTAACATACAGCTGGCTAGCATTTCTCTAGCTATTTGAAACCCGACTAACTGGTCCTCATGGGATTTGTCTATTTCATCAAAAAAAATGGGCTTTGTCTATCAATTTCTTAGACCGTAAGGTTAAGATCATTAGTGTCTTTGTGAGCTAATTCACAAATATCATTTTTCTGTGATTGACCACTTTTCACTCATGATCCCTGATCCTTTCTGGGATTTATCAAACTTGGGTAGCTTGGCTATGTTGTCATTCTCGAACCTGGGTTGGGCATTGAGAGCTGCACAACCCAGTCAACTATTATAATTTGCTTGAGGATTTTGGAGCATTTGCTTCTCTCAAAATTGAATTTCATGGGAAAAATGGTATGTTGACCCCGGTCTATAAATGTAATCTCCCCTCCTTACTTCTCACCTCACAGCTCATAACACTCTTTTTACTCTTCATCACCCATCTTAGCTCTCATCATATCTTGCTTGCTAGTCTCATAAGTTTGTTATGCTGTTCCACCTACGAATCTACAATCACTAGTTCTGTAGTTCATAAATAGAATGCGGATTCTGTTTTGCAGCTTTTATGATCACATCATCTACGAGGTGTACGTAATGGAGCAATGCCTCACGCATTCAAAGTCGATGCAATCTGCAGTTAGGGATTTGCAACAATTAGAGTTTTATTTCCTTTCCCAGCATTTTATTTTAGTGAACAAATTGAGAGAAATGAAGATATCTAAGTTAGCACCGTTTAAACTATTGAATTATGTTAGGACTTAGGAGTCAGTTAGGGTTTATGAGGATTATTTGTTATCTCCTTTTATAATCTCATTCCTTTGTATATAAAGGGGGTAGTTGATATTTGATAAGTTATTTTTTTCAAGGTTGCAAAAGTCGGTAGTTGGTATTCAGTCAATCGGGTCACTTACTAAGGATTAATCAGCAGTCGGACGGCAAATCAGATTTAGTCGGAATTTAATCGACTTTGAATTTTATGATATATTTTTAATATATAACTTATTTTTATACATATATTTACATAGATTTTGTACATTTTTATACTATCAAAAATAAAATAAAAAAGTATATGAATTTAAATAAAATACTAAGCATATTGTAATGAGTTTATTTATAAAAAAGCAAAACATATGGTATCTCCAAGCAAAAATTGGTCGATTAGTGTGCCTAGTCGGAATTAGTCGGTACTCAGTCTGTCACCCCACCGACTAGACTAGTCGCACCTACTAGTCGGGCCAGTCGGACAGCTTTTACAACACTATTTTTTTAATAAAATTGATACTTGGAGTTTGAATCCCACATCTTCTCTTTGTTCCCCATTCTATTTCTCTTTTAAGTCAAATCGAGTCTCATTCCCATTCTTCATGTCCAATCCATGAATCCATTGTTGGTTTCTTTGCTCCTCCCATTTCATTTTTCTTGTTTTCTTCTCTAATTCCCGATTTCTATTTGCATCAAAGGTGATATATCACGATGATTTTCCCTACACATGTTTGAGAATTTTCTCTTGAATATGTGGAGATGACAAGGATAACAACCGGTCAAAATTACTATTGTATCTTGGCTTCTCTAAACAATCTAGCCCTTGTTACAACTCTTGTCTCTAGATGATGAGAAATTATTAGTGAATAACCTCATTGAGAATAGAGGAGAAGGCAATGACCAATTCTATGCTTGATGAGGTAATGGGAGTCACGCTTCTACGTTTGATCTAACCTTTGAGGTTTAACTAAAAGTTGAGAATTAAAATCCAAGTAGCCGTTATTTTTTGAGATTAGTTAGGTGGATGTTACCTACATCAATGGTAACCTGGAAGACCAGGGTTTAGATCCCCTATTGGTTGGGTTGCGTTAGGTAGTCGACAGCTAGTGTAAAAGATAGCCGGATATTTCAACATGGATTCGCGCAAGAGTCCATGTTGCCGACCCTACTTAAAGTGGGAGAAGGCTATGCCATTTTTGGCCAGGTCGATGTTGAAAACAATTATCAGAAAACAACAGAGATATGCTTCGATTTTGATAGAGGTTTGAGAGGGGAAGATGCTATGCAAGAGTTAGGAATAACCTATAGAATAATGTAGAAGTGTCGAATTTTCCGTCTTTGAGTTTTTTGAGCTCCTCATCTTGGTTGTGTAATTGTTTCATTTGAAAGCTTGAGGAATGTTGAATGCACAAAATATTTGGAGGTTCGTAGAACCTCTAGTTTTCAATTATCAGCGAAACTTGAGTTAGAAAATTACCAAAATACTGATTTATTAGTGGTTGAATGATTGGTTCTTGACGTGGTTATACTATTCAGGAGGTTCGAGAATGACATAGTTTATTCTTTTGTCTGGATTACTAGTCAGGAGATGCGAGACTAGGAGAGTTGCTTTTAAGATAACGGATCTTGCGGCTGACTCAACTAAGGTGACTATTGTTGGTGCAAAAATGACACCATATTGGCAACTACTTCCTACCTTTTATTTCTTTGCTGTTAGCCAATACTTTGATGACTTTATGGCCCTCGTTGACTTTATTGGAAACCTGAATAAACATGTGGATGATCACTTTCCAAAAATGCACCAATTTGGATTGGGTTAGCTGGGTTCTCCAAGTTTGGTTACTATTTGTTTTGGGTAGAAGTTGATAGATCATAACTTAAATTTTGATCTTGTTGAAGTTTTTGAGACTTCTAACTTTTTGTTTGGAGCTGTTGTAGATATGAAATCATTTTTTGCTATGTGCGGTAGATCATGTACTTGTTTACAAGATTACTTGTTCGCAACTCGTGCACACTCAGTCTTTTTTTGTAAGGAAAAAAGGGTGCAACATTGTAAAGGCGGGCACCCAAAAACCTTGTATTCACAAGTTCAAGTATCAAAATTACAAATACCAACTGTCTCGTAAGATTTTGGCTTGTTCCAGTATGTTCTCTATGTAGAATAACCTCACCTTTGAAAATTACACAATTCCTCACACGACAGATTGTCCAAAGAATGACCGTTGTCGAGATCTTCGCATGCAATAACACCACACACAACCCAATTGACTCCTGGAAAGTAGGGACACTCACAAAATTGAACCCCTCGAGAGTTACCTCCGCCTAGATGTCTCTCGATGCAGAGTAAAAAAAGAAAAGTTGTCAATGCCCTCTACTCCCTTAGCATAAAATTGGTAGGAATCATCAAATCCCTGGAAAAACCTGGCCCTTGTGCCCCAATCATAACCTGATCCCTCTCTTGTAGTCAAGGAAAACCTTAAATAGTCACGGAATCCTCCATCTTCATATATGGCCAAATTTTGAAAATTTTTGAAACAACAATCCTCGAATTAAAAAAAAATTGACACATAGAGCACTTACCTTCTTTACTGTGAAAAGGTCATGCGACCACGTCTAATGATTCGCCATGTAGAGAGAATCACTAAGAGATAGAGGGACTCAAGCAATATCAAGAATTCCAACACACGTTGATTCGAAAGTACGTAGTCAAAGTAGAGAGATTGAGCCATGTTGTTCCCTGCCACACTTATCGAAATCCCCTTGTCAGCAACTGCCCAAACAGATCAGGGAATTGACGACACAAAGCCCCCTGCCAGTTTAACAATCTATTAAAAAATGAAAACCAGTACTATTCCCCAGAGCAATCCTTAACAAGGGGGATATTCGAAGAAGAATAGAGCAACCCCCTCCAGAAGTTCATGGATGTACACATCGGTTCATGCTGCAGGGAGAGGCCAACGGAAGCATCGTGGATCCTCCTCGAAAAGGAGCAAAACAGGTTTGGCCCATTTCCCTAAATGTGAGACATCCACTTGGTAAGAACTTTCTTGTTCATTGCATCCATGCTAAGAAAACCTAGGACCTCATCATTCTCGGATAGCACCGCCACCTTCCACTCATTCCATAGGAATCTCCTGAACTCACCCAGAAGAAACTCTGCGTTATAAGCTTCAAATGCATGTGAGCCCCTAGGAAGCATGCTTAAGAGCAAAAAGAAGGCGAGGATTGCAGAAAGACCACCTTATAGAGTGGTAGATGACTCGCTTCAACATATAGGATGCCTGCCAACTCGTAAGTTTGTGTTTGAACCTCAAGTATAAGTAACTAGTCATACTATTGCAACCGGATACTAAACAAAGGCCGATCCAAATATGTATTTGGATGGGCCACTCGCTAGGATTATAGAGAGGTTCCACAAATCTTGATCTTCTCTGCCAATCCAAAAGGAACACTAACCGACTTGACATGATTGAGACTGAGACCCTAGACAACACCAAAATTCTCCAATATCGTAGAGATTCCTTCATTCTCACGAACACAACTTCACATGTAAAATAGTGTTATCATCATACTGCATGATAGAAATCAACAATTAATCTGATTAGAACCAACACAAAAATTTACATCAACTGCAAGAGGGACTATCCTTTAAATTGCATCTGGCACTAAGACAAAAATCAATGGACCCATCAGACATCCTTGTTTGACTTCCTTTATGATTGGAAAGTCACCCTCATGATGCCCGTTCACTAGCACTGAGCAAGTGGTTGTCATCACACACCTCTTTACCCAGATAGCCCACTCCTTTGGCAAGCCACACTAGGAAAGAGATGCCTAAATGAAGCTCCAAGTCACACAATCACACGCTTAGGAAAAATCAACTTTCCAAAGAAAACCCTCGACCTTCCTTTGCTTCCGATTCACAATGATCTCATAAGCAATTACCAAACCAACCATTATGTACTTGCTCGAAATGAAAGCCATCTGGGACTAGGTAATGTTGGAATTTAGAATATCTTTTAGCCGAGTAGCGAGGACCTTCGCCACAATGAGATAGATATCACTTGATAGGGCAATAGGATGAAAATGCCCCACTTTCCAAGCCACCTCCATTTTGGGAAGACGAACGATCAGAAGGCAATTAAACCACTTCTCCTTTATCAGTACGCTAGGTTGGCTTTGCTTGTCACCATACTGGTGGGAATCAAGGTAGAGTATACTTTGCCTGAGGGTCCGCCTAGACGATTTATATGATCGGTACGTCATTCAAGTACATACCGGTAGTTACAATCTCATCCATAGGTTCAACAGCTACTAATAAGAAAGAAGTGTGTATGGTCATATGTTTCACATTACATTTTTTAGCAAATGCACGTGAGATGCCAGGAAATTCGGTGTGGCGCCCGAATCAAAGCCTCGACTCTCCCCTCGCAGCTCCTCCATATCTGCCATAACATCCATCTCCTCCACACGTTTTAGTTATTTGGCATACTTGTATAGGTTAGATTTTTACTTTTCTATAAAACATGGACTAAAGACATTTGTTAACTCCAAGAACTAAATGACAAGATTCTTACATGAGAGTGAATAAATGAGGAGTACAAAAAAACAAGGTTCTTAACCACAAATCTAGCAATAGGGGGACTACTATTGGAGAAATTGTCAAGTAGAAATGTATCAACATAATAAAAATTTAGCTTCTTTCGTAAAATTTTGTTATAAACACAAAGCTATATATATAGACAAACACTTCTTTTCATCGATTCGATTCATTTTTCAAGATCTAGAAGAATAGTAAAAATCGAAACTCTCTTTTTAAACCATATTTTCATAAACTGAAGTGGCAGATTGTACTTATAAATTATAATTTGTTTGGTCCTCTGCATGATCCTCACAAGTACTCAGATTTCCTTGATTAAACAACAATCTTCCCGGACTTTCGACTAATGGTAAAGAGTAATGAAAAATCTCCGCATATGATGGCCACTGAGATGGTCAAACTTAAGTCTAAAGAATGACACATATTCTTTCTCAAAAATATCCATGAGATGCAATGTGGACAAATTAGCAATATATTAGGAGGGTACCATGGTTTGAAATCTATTCCAAGGCACCAACCCACTACAATTGTTCGATAAATATTGTAAGATGGGCCCAGAAACTAACTTAAATGTGTATGCGTAAGTTGACAGGTCTCAACTATTTATAAAATCACGGGTCTTCAACTCTTTAAATGTAGTGTTTCTGAACTAAATCTCGAATGTCGCAACCTCTCCTAATGCGAAGCCTTGTGTTTTTGTTTAGAAAGAAGATTATGAGATAGTTTATTGTGGTTGCTGCTCCTTGTATCCATGGCAAGTTAATGGTGATTAAGGACAAGATGTTGTTAGTTTGGTGACAACGATATTTAAGAAGGTGGTTGGCTAGTGGTAGGAGATGTTAGTATTATCTACGTTGACTTCTATCCATGGTTTGAAAAGACTAGCTTCGAGGTGGAAAAAGCAGTGAGGCGAAATGAGTGGGCTATTTTAGCTTCGAGGTGCACACCTCATGATCCTTTTGTGAACCCCCTGGGATCTGGGTGCCCGTTTACACACACTTCGCGTTACAACATTCATTACTATCGCATTAAGTAACTGAAAGTACGGGGAAAAATTTTTCGCGAATGAAATGATTTCATCTGACATTCACAATCAACATTTATAACCACAAGCTCATAGAACAATTGTCACCAAAATCTTATTTCATTAACTTCTATATATTCTACAACATGTACAAAGTCTGACAGTACATATAATATCCCAAAATCTGACTGAAGAGAAAGAAACATAATACATTATAAATTATACAAAAACTGGCACAAAATAAACCATACCGTTGGGTATAAAATTTATCTTCTGGACCCATCTATAGCTACTGAACTGCAGGCGGGTTGCCTGCCAAGCGTGCAAGGAAGAAACGGCGTCAGCGGTTGCTGGTACCTCCCAAAAACTTATATAAAAATAACATGCATTTATTATTTACAAAAGAAAGCAAGTAGAGAGGCATGAGCAACTCAAATTTAAAATTTATTTCTACTTGCAATTGTAAAAGGTTTCCAAATTTCTAGCAAGCACCTCTTATGATCAGCCATTATCCCAACATTTCCCACATGAGTATATTTCTATGGTGACTAATTGATCATAAGTATGATATTTTATTCTCATATTACTCAGAGATCATATGTTTGGATTTTGATGATGGGAAAAATAAGATGAGAAGATATAATGGTTTATTAAATTCTGAAGTCTAGTTACTCCTTTAAGTTAGTGGATAGTCTGTGGTCTTGGTTCTTGTGAAACCTCACACTATGACTCTAAGACTTGGGGAATGTCTTAGGGTTGGGGGGCCTCCGTAGGCATGCGGTGTTGTGTAATGCATCCTAACTAAGTTCCCAACACGTCCACTAACTCAAAGGGATTTTGAATCAGATTAGTATCTTTTCCAGTTACTCAATTTTAATTATAATCCCTTAAAACCTTAGGTGCAACAGTCTCAGATGTAACTCTAGATGGTATGGATATAGAGATGGATGATCTGGATGTAGAATCAATCCCTTCAAACCTTAGTGTAACAGTCTCAAATGTATCTCTAAATGATATAGATATAGATATGGATGATCCGGATATAAAATCAATCCTTTCAAACCTCTGTGCAATAACCTCAATGTAACTCTAGATGATGTAAATATAGATATGGAGGATCTGGATATAGAATCACCAAGTCTGTTGGCAAAAGAAAAACTCAAGCGGTGAAGAAGCCAACAAAAGGCTCCCAACACTTTCCACTACAGTAAACAATTTTGTTGCCAAAAAAAAGGCGGAATTTCTGCTGTGCTGTACAGATCAGCCCCTCCGTTTCCTCCATTTGTCTTATTCTCCCAACACTTGGTTCCAAACCTTGCCACCACATGTCAACAAACAATACATTTTGCCTTGTTTATATACACCACAGACTTAAACGTAAATTTCCAATCCCTTCTCTATCTTTGCCAACGAGAGAAGGTCCCAAGCCACTTTCTCTCTTCCATCCATAGCTGCTGGAGCCTTTAGATTCCAAATTCTGGAACCAATTTCTGAAGCCTCCCTATGTCTTGTTGCTACTGCATTCAAAGCAATGGCTGCTCCAGGAACAACAAGATTGGTTGCTGATCACTGCAGCTCCAGAGCTGCTGTCTTCTCTCTTGCTACAGCTCCATTTCGGCCCAAGTTGCAGCCCCTTTTCCCCTGTTATTGCATGCATTTGATCTCCAATTCTTGGAGATCAAAGGTACCATCCCCAACCCATTTTTGCTGCCTTGCATGTGCACCATTTCACCTCCTCTTGCTGGAAAGTATGAATGAAATGACCATTTCGTTTCTCTTGTTGACGCTCAAATTGGGTTTCCTTCATCTCAGATTTTAATTCCAACAAATACCAGTTTAAATTTTGTTTAAAAAAAATTTGCTGGTCGGTCTTGACAATATGATTTCTCCAAATTTTATTATCAACCAATGGAATATCACAAGACAATCCATTTCTGATTTTGGATTACCCCTAATATATATATACACACGTACACAGATATATATAGTAATGTTTTTTTTTGTTACGAACTACATGATGATTCCCGAAGAAATATGATTTGTGGGGATTATTTTAAGGGCTCCTATCCGTGTCCTATA